>PVIJ01011700.1:0-53360 GCA_004024925.1 Scalopus aquaticus
AAAAAAAAAAAAAAAAAAAAAAAAAAAAAAAAAAAAGCTGGTTTTCTACAAAATTCTTGATGAAATCCAAGAAAGTAAATGAGTTTCCACAAAATAGGAGATGAGTCCACATGATATGACCTCACAAAAACCAAAACCAAAGTCCTTGCCTAGAAAAGAGGGTTTAATCTGGCTAATAGGAAAGATGTGAAAAATGACATTGCTAAAATAACATAGAAAAAGAAACCTTTTCTTCCCCAGCTGTCACTTTAGAATAGAGCTGAAAAGCTGGTTCACACTATATTACTTTGATGGATTATGCTTTTATGGATTATTCTCCTCAGGAACGTGCATTTTATTAAGTAAAATAGACTAAGCCAGTAAAGTAATAAGGTAGGATTTCAGACATCTACATAGGTTTATAGCAGAAATTTTTAAGGGGTTTGGGTTTGTTGGAATCCCTCAGATAAATAATAGGTAGAGATCTATTCGGCCTGTGCATCTATATGTTGGGAGAAGTATCTGAACTAGATGAGGTGAAAACAGAAAACACTCCTCTTTTTTGTGGTCCCCCTCTTGCAATTTCACTGTTTTATGAAATCCAGAATAACTAATATTTCATTTTCAATTTCAACTTATAAATTACTTCTATAAGGGGAATGTTATAAGAGGTAAGTGGTATATTTTGAGAGCAAATGAAAAATCTCAAGACTTAAAATTTCCAGCATCTGCAATCAAGTTTTACTTTCCTTAATCCATGCAGAGTAAGGTATTTGCAGTGTAATGCAGGTAATTTCATTCATAATCATGAACTGTGTATTTGAGTAATCAGTTCTATGCATAATTATTCATTCTGGATGAAAACTTGTGTCTAGCTTTTCTGGGATATGCACACACTTTTTCCAAAATCAATAATAAATCTTTTAAACTTGGTTCTGAACTGATTTCTGCCCATCTATAGAACATGCTGAATGCATATAGAATGGGTTCTTGTGAGGAACTGGGGTGGGAGGGGTAGTTTCTCTGGAAGAGGAGTATGAGTTTATTGTAGTGCCCATAGTCTATGATTATTACATGCCCATGTTAACAATACCAATTAATTCTGAGAGATTAAGTATGTACCTGCACATGGCATCCTCAGGATAGTACTCTGCACTCACCCCAAGAACTCCTGAGCATGTCCAAAGTAGGCATACCTATGTCCAACAATAGTCCTACATTTATTTTTTTGGAGGCTGTTGCTTCCCACTAGTACTACTGGGGGATTCCTCTAGTGACTGGGCATTTATGTCTTTGCCAAATCCTGAAGTATGCTCTAGGGCTTGGTGACGCATGCTCCTGTTGTTCCTCTGAGGGAAAAAAATTGACTGCTACTGAGTGCTGTACCCCCATAATATCTCAAAACATCTGGCACCTGAAAAATCAAAATGATGCTACCTTCCTTCCAGTTCTCATTGCACTGGAGCCACATTGTGTTCTATGACTCACTTGTACTCTGTGCCATTTTGTGAAAACTTAGTCAAAAGCAGAACTCTCTCTTAGCTCAAGTGACAATGTTCCAAACTTACCAAATTCATTTTGTTCCTCAAACTCACTCTTCCTCTTAAACTGGCCTTTTTCTCTCCTCCTATAATCTTAATCACCAATTTCTCAATCATTCAGGATCAAGTTCTTTGAAATATCTCTGTTCCATCCCTCAGAGTAAATGATTTAAAAGATTACATTGATTTCAGACTGTCATTTACATAGTCTTTCCTGCTTATTACAGACTCATTTGTATACTTACTAAAAGCATACGATCTTGAGTTATAAACTATAGGTTAGCACTGTATTAGAAGTTTAAAAAGCTTAAATGAGATGACACTGGGCAACAAAATTTTACAAAAGTCATGTTATGAAATAAAATTAGTCATTTCCTATCAATTTGTATGTGCTCAACACGAATGTGACATTCAAATTCTAATTTTGGCTCTAGTTTATTTGTAATCTGCAATAAATTGATGTTTACATCACAAAATGCATGCCAATAGTAATAAGCCTACAGTTAATACCTGTAAAAAATCAAATCATAGACTACTTCTTAGATTTCTTCGCTTATCTCTTGTACAGCTGTTCAGGAATAGAATAGATGGAAGATAGTTTCCATTGTGCAAAAGCACAGCCTTAAGACTCAGTTTCGAAGCATCTAGAAATAGTCTGCATTTCTTGTAAGTCATGAGAGATTTCTAAGGAATTCTTGAGGCCCTCAATATCGTAAGAGAATACCAGAGTACTTTCCTTTCTGAAGTGAGGTTGTAACTGCTGGTGGCGCTTTCGATATCAAGTAATTGTGGCATCTTCTTCTAGAAGATTCCATTGTTGGAATCTTGATCCTAGGAATTCTGCCTTGTTCTTGGATAAGTCCAAATCATGAACTAGGTCATTTAGTTCTTCCTGTGATAGTCTGTGTGGGATTGATGATGCACCACAGTGAACATCTGGATCACTTCATGCTGATGGAACAGGAGAAGAACAGGTCGGCTCACCCTTGTCCTCATCATATGAATCATGAGAATATTCTGCTGGAGGTTCTGGAATAGGAAGTCCTTCAGCATGTGGAACTGGTCTCAATGCAGACAGAATGTTTGGATAGACTATTCTCGACTTCTCTGGCTTCGTTATTCCACCGGAAAGAGGAGGAACCAAGCAGAAGTAACAGTCTTTTATGTGGTTGCTTGGCTCTCTCCACACCATGGAGACTGCAAATGACGTTGATGGTCTTTTGCCATTGAACCACTGTGAAAGCTATGTTGTCCATGTAGCACTGCATATATGTCAGACCCAAGGCTTGTCTTGATCACCAACCTTGCATCCAAAGTAAAGATGATAAGCCTTCTTCATGTGAAAAGTGATACTTTTCTTCTGGTTGGCAAATGTCACTTCCCCACAAATAGAGCAGAAATTGTCCACACTATTAACGCACTTTCGAGGCATCGCTGTTCTGTATTGTGCCTAAATGGATAAAATAATGACAGTTGTATGGAACAGGAGCTTAAACTGTTTCGCACAAAGTCTGAAATATTTTCAGTGCTCAGTCTTTCCGACAGGGCTTTCTATAGTGCACTGCTTATGTCAGCTTACTTCAGCAGCCTCCTGGCAGTAGTATTGCATTGCATCAGAAAATGATGCAATCAACTCTGGATGATGTGTTCATCATGGTATTATGAAATGCAATACAATATTATATCATTCTAGGCTGATTTAGGATGCTGTTGCAGTCCTACTGGATCAATTGACACAGTGAAACATATAAAATGAATTCTATGAAATATCTTCAAAAAGAGAGCTAATAAAAATTTTCAGGTTATAGTCATGTTCAGCACAACAAGATTCTACAAATTAGGGCCTTTTTAAGTCTAACGATCTCACTGTTGACTGGTGTAATCGTAATGTTGTGCAAGAATGTTTAATTTAGGCCCTTTTTACTTCTTAGTTGAACTATTTAAATATTTTCTTAATAAGTTCTCAAGCTTATACACACTTCAATTCAAATTACTCCAAAGAATAAGATTGTTTTTTAAATCCCAATTCTGAATCTGCACTGTGTGTCCTTAATAGCCGAATGTCTGCTTAATGAAGTTTGATCAACATTCTGTCTTCCCAAAATTCAAACCACCTTGCTGAACATTTACTGATCCATTCTCCTACAAAGAACCTATGCACCTAGTAGACATTTCCCTAGAGATTTTGCCCTTTTTCTTTCTGGTCTTGATCTCAATGCTGTTGTTTCCATTTAGAATGTTCTCCTTCCTGCCCTTTCCAGAGATCACATGACCAGCAGAGGTAGGGTTACTTTCTTGCATTACTTTTCATATTGTTTTTACATTTTATATATTTATGTATCTTTCCTCTCTCCTAAAAGAAAGGAGGTTCTTTTAAAGAAAGTAGTTATAGCTTATACATCTTTGATTTCACTTGCTGTGCTGTCAGTAAACCAGGTCACATACTCAATTTGTTGATTGCATGAAAAAATTATTTTATCAGTAATAAATCCCTTGACTTATAGCAAAGGCGACTGAATGGAAATATTTGTCATGCAAATCCTATTTTCTACTGACTTCCATTATGTAATTAAAAATATGTTCCCGGGGGGGAAAAGCAGTAATACACTTAGGAAGTAGCTGGTGAGAAATGTGGTGACTAGCTTCGTGAAATACTGAGCAGTGTACATGAAAGACATATTAAGTCTAAAGGCTATTAGCCTTCCCTAGTTATTTTCATTTCTTGACACCTAGTTCAATAAGTATTTGGCGAATAATTAAATGAAAGAGAGTCGCCATTCCATTACAGAGGTCTGTTTTTGTATTTTAACCTGTTACTTTAAGAGATGTGTCTGAGTGACATATCTAGGGTGAATGTCAAAGCCAGACTGTAGGGTGAGTACAGCCTGGGATGCCGTGTGGCCTCTCTCATGCTACTTGTGACAGTCTGTGATAACACAATCACATTTGGGGTAGTCAGAAAAAACAACTTGAGGCAAATTGCAAATGACATTTAGAATAAGTTCATTTCTCTTTGAATGTAAATTGCCTGGCATGGCACCCTTGTCTTCCATGCTGGAATTCAAACTCACCCACGCAGTCTTACATTCTGTTTGCTGTGGTCAACATGAAAATATATTCTTCAGATCCTGCTTTAAGACAGGCTTTATTGTGCCAGTTTTTAGAAAAGAGCTTCCAGCTTTGAATTCCTTCAGGATATTCCTCCATAGCAGAATGCTGCATTGGCCAAGGGTGCACACTTCCTAGGGCAGCTCATATCCAATAATGTTATAAGTGAGAGTGTAAAGGCCTTACTATTTTGGTCCAGTCTGGGACAACTGAATGGGCCATAGATATTCCATGGTCAGGTCGACTGACTCTTTTTTCTAATCTGCCCCTTAGCTTGACTTCTCCCTTTAGCTACTCAGTTTCCTCCCTTTCCCTTCCTCAGCTATTGATGCCTAATAAATACCCATGCCTTAATAATCTGTTATTAGTTTCAGTTACTTATTCCAGAGTACTCAACCTGGAACAATTGAAATCAATAGTGACCCAAGACACTAAAACACATGATGGGTTTTTGAATCTGGGTCACTTACTGTCCAACTGACAATGGGAACATTATCACAGGTAATATGTGAAGCATATACAGATTCAGGCATTAAGGTATTGTCCAGTTAAAACTTTCAACATACTGGGTCTTCCTGGTGGCGTAGGAGTTAAGTCTCAGCACTATCACCACGATGGCCTGAGTTCAATCGCCGGCCAGGGTGCTAACCCACATGGCACAGCAGTCCTCTCCTGTCTCTCCCTCTGCTCCCTTCAGCAGTGTATTTCAGTAGATCTGCCTTTTCTGCCCCCCACTCTGTCTCTTGTGAGTCCTCTCACTCCTCCCCCCTGCATCTCTGGCCTATACCCCAGTTCAAATAAATAAATAAGTAAATAAAACTTTCACCATACTATATTAGTAGAAGAGACTGAACCTCCAGACAAGGAAGTGGTGGGGTAGGTCATGCAAATGCATTGGGGCTGAGATATCAATTTCAATTAAGAACCTATTCCCAACAGTTCTTTAAGTGTCTAGGTGTAAGTTGTGGGTTCAGTGACAGTTAGTATTGTTATTAGTGTAATTCTTCTGGCCAAAAGAAAAAAGTAACATTTGTATTTTTTTTAATGATTATCTTCAAGTGTCCTTATGTTGTCTTCAGAGTTAAAGAATATTTTCCTGAGAACAATATTCCTAGTTGTCAGTTATTTTCCACTTTTCTTTAAAAGTAGCATTTCATTAACTTCTGATTTATATCACTGAAAACTGGCTATTTCTTACTGTTTCTCATTTGATATCCTTTTTTATCTTGATCATTTAATGATATTCTCTGTTTTTGTTTTTTAGAAGTTTGACTATGATTGTGTTGTTGTAGTTTATCAAATGTCTCAAGTTTGATGTACCTCTAAGTCCCCCTATTGCTTCTGAGGTTGCTGTCAGCAGGTCCCCCCCATCTACTAGTATATTTTCTAGATTACCTTAGTTGAGGAGAGACCCATGGCCAAGGTTATGCCATTTTCCCATAGAGCCCACATCCAGTGACCTAATAGCTATGTATGAAAGCTCTGAAAGGTTGTTCAGGCTTCAACTTCAGCTTCCCACCTACCTTTTCACATACTAAGATAAGCCAAGGCTTCTGTAGAGACTGCATCACAGCCCATCTTCTTTCTGTACCCAATCCTTCCCCTTCACTTCCCTTCACTTCCCCAGTTATTGATCTCCAAATGACTCCCAAATAACCCTGTATACTTAGCAAGGAACCTACCCTGCAGCGGTGTGTACAAAAAGCATGTGTAGAAGTGGAAAGTAGAATAAAATTTTGGATCTGGATCACCTACTGTCTGGTTAGCAATAAGGAACCCATTATTTTTGGTAGGTAGAGCAAAAATGGCCTCTGGTACAATGTTGTGATAAAATTTTTGGTGATATTCTCCTAAACTGGTGTGCCAGTGGAATAGAGCACATTGCCTGCCATGACACATCAGATAACTGAGAAATACTGGGGAAAATAATCACTGCAAAACAAAGGACTAGCTAGCTAAGCTATAGCCATGCTTTGGAAAAATAATAAACGCTAAATGTGATTAATCAGTAATTAAAAGCTAAATGTTAAAGCATTGGCAAGGCAGAGGGCTTATACTTAATCATAAGAGGAAATAAACTCCAATGAAAGTAAAAGTCCCAACCAAGGTAAGGTCTGCAATGCCAACATCAGATCTGGTCCAGGGTCTACTATTGCTGCATCTCTGGAGTGAAACTGCTTCGGGATATTTGAGATAAAACTCTCTTTGTATCTTGAGCCAGTAAAATAGTAAAAAATTGATATATAAATGTATGTGACAATTAGAGTGATAGATTTTCAGGGGAAATTATTTTTCTTACTACCAAAATTATGACTTGAGAAAAGGGGTTTTTCTGGGGAGGAAAGGCAGGTTTATTTGTAAATGTCCTTATATCAAAGGATAGTCCTTGGAGTTCTAGCTTAATGCCAAGGTTCATTCGGGGATCTCCTATTAGATTCTCCACCTGAAGCTGATCTTGGGTTTTGTCCTGTGTCTTCTGTGAGGTCATAAAATGACAGTATTAAGTTAATTCAGATTTGACAAGTATCTTTAGGATGAAGTGCAAATTCAGTTTCTTACTAATCCTTCTAGAGTCCCAGTTTAACTGATTTTTTTCTACTTCTAATAATCCTTTTCTAATTGCCAGACCTTTAATATATTTCAAAAAGTGAATTTAAAATACTTTACCCATTATATTTAGTTGTTTTCTGGGGAAGCTGTTAAGCATCTGTGGACTGTGTGACTCTGAGAAACAGGTATCTGTTACCACCTTTACATATATTATTTTAATTTATTCCTGTGATTACTTGTTAAGTAGATATCATTATTCCTGGCATCATACAAATAAGGATACTGTTACTCAAGAAAGTAAAGTTAAAATAGTGCTAAACAAAATAGTACTTAAAACAGTGCTAAAATAATTCCAAAGGACAGTGCCCAAGGAGGGGGAGAGGTCACGTCTACAGGTTCTCACCCATGAGTTTAATTGCAAAACAGCACTTGGACTTAGGGTCCAACAATAACGGGGTTTATTTAACGAGTGGGGTACTGGGGTGAGACAGCAGCCACTTGTGACCTTAGAAATGTTTTCCTTTCCCCAGTACCCCACTTGGGCCATGGTGTCCAATAGTTCCAAACAAAGGCCACTTATGTATGCCTGATGGTGTTGTCACATCAATAAGGACCTTGATCTTATGGCACACTAGACAGCAGTATACCAGGTCCACCTCATGGTGGCAGTTGGAGGTGTCCATAGGTGGGACCACTGAAGTGACACCACAGCAGCCCACAGCAACAGTCTGAAGATGAGTCTGGACAGTACCAGATGCTGAATTGAACATCAATGGGCTCGATGGTAGGTGGTGCCAAAGAATCAAAGGCAGAGAATAACTCTCAAACGTGGAAACACAGGGTGCTGGTCAGTGATTAGTAGTGTTAGTCAGCACCAGTCACCAGGAGGTGGTTTCAGAGACATCAGTGCTACAACTCTTTGTGGGCTATGGTTATGAACCAATAGGCAACAGCTCTTTGAGACACCAGACTGAGTCCAACAATGCTCTTTGACTGCAATGCCAGAGGCACGACTGGTGGCAGGTGTAGCACCTGGGTCTCTGTGGTGGTCTACAGAGGTTTAGAAGTCTGGAAGTCTATGGAGGTCTGTGGAGATCTGCTGAATCCCACAGAGGTCATCTGCTGAATTCTTCTTTCTTTAGATGCTGACTGCTGAGTAAGTCAAACTGACTCTTGCTCTGGCCTTATATCGTTTTCAGTATCCTCCACCCTACAAGCCTGATTGGACAATCTTTCAATCCTAAGTGTCTGATTGGTTCAGTTAGCACCAATCAGTTTGTTTTCATTTTCAATTCATATAATTAGCTCAAGCCCTTGACTGACAGCTGGATAGTTCAAATATGATTGGTCCACTTATGATCCTAGAGCCAGATGCAAAAGGGAAAAGCCTGGCCCCTGCCTAGACCAGCCTGTGCTCAAGTCAGAGCAGGCTTGTGGGTGGGAGGACTGAAGAAACCATAGTCAGAGCCAGCCCCAGTGAGGCTAAAGGCACACTGCGCATGGAATCCCTCAGCTTGGAGCTGATTTCAGAGTGACTTATCAAATCTACTGTCAGAAATAAACAGCTTTTCTTTAAGCCAGAGTTTTGGACACTAGACACATATTCTTTTAATATCTTATTGGTCATTGTTCTTTTTATCAATGATAATTTTAGCCTTCAGAATATGCATCTGCTCTTGGTGTCACTGATAGGTAACTCTAAAATTTCTCCCAATTGGGCCTCCCTGGTGGCACAATGGAGCACTTTGGAGCTGGTGGTGGTGACTATAGCTGTAGCTTGAATTTGATGCCCAGCTAGGGAGATTCCCACATGGTGCAGACCTCTCCTGCCTCACCCGCTGCTCCCCTTAGCAGTGTATTTCGGTCCATCTGCCTGTTCTGTTCCCCACTCTGTCTCTGGTAAACCCTCTCATTGCCCCACACCTCTGGCCTGTACCCTAGCTTGTATGCAAAAATAAATAAGTCTTTAAAATTTCTCCCAATTGCTCAAACAAGCCCAAGTTTTGAAAGGACAGAGTTTTCATTGCTTGTGGAATTCTACAGAGTGGCATCACTAGATATTCTCCATCAAAACAACATATCTGAACAGTAGTATAATGTCAGTGCTGGCTGCCTCCCACAGCAAATTAATCATAATACTAGGAGTTAGAAAGATCCTACACACATTTGAGGAATATTGCATTTCTTTACCCTAAAGTTCACATTCTACCTGCTATGTTTCATTACAAAATCGAGATATCACACAAAAACATCATAGCTATGCTCCTCAGTGTATTTTAATCAAAAATCTTTGATCCATCTGATATTGACCCCCAGGCAAAAGCCTCCTTGTGTGTTAAGAAACACTCTATCACCACTGTGAGACCCAGTCTTAGTAAAAATATTTCCAGTAAAATCAAAAGGAAAATAGCATACTTCAACAAGATCTTGTGAGAATCAGCAAATGGTATTGTTTGGATGGTGAAATCTTCATTCATCCTCATTCTGTTGAGTTTATAGTAAGTGTGTAGTTTGGAGCTGCATTTGTTTTTGTATATTAGACATTGACATAGGTCTTCTATGTTTCCTTTGCATGGCTTGCCTCACCTCAGCTCTTTCAGAGACTGGTCAGTCTTTTAGAAAACTCATATGCTGGATTTAGCTGCAGAGAAATAGGTGGCTGGTTTAGGACATGGATGGAATTTGGAAGTTCTTAAAAATATCAGTTGATGTTGTGTGCTCTGTTGCTGAATTTCATGAGTCTAATAACCTCTACATGTTCTTTACATCTCTTTGGACGTGCACCTGCCCTACTTGGTTTTTTCATATTCTCTAGGTTTCTATAGTGGAAAATATTTTACATATTAAAATATATTAAGACATAAAGAGGAAATTTTATTAGCCATCAGATGAACTGTTATCACATTTGTGTGGCACTGGAGATTTTTAATATAAATATAGGTATATTAATATAAATATATTATATATTGAGACCTAAGGCCAATAATGTGTCCCTAGAGTTATAGTAAATAATAATACTTGTGTTCCTCAGTACAGAGCACCATAGATCATGTATTTTTTTCTTTTTTCTAATTTTATTTTTCCCAGCTTTGTTAATGCATAGTTGACAAATGAAAATTGCATATATATATATTTTTTTTTAAAGATTTATTTATTTATACATACAAGCTGGGGTACAGGCCAGAGGCGTGGGGCAGCGAGAGGGTTCACCAGAGACAGAGTGGGGAGCAGAACAGGCAGATCAGAAATACACTGCTGAGGGGAGCAGCGGGTGAGGCAGGAGAGGTCTGCCGTACCATGTGGGATTCTCCCCAGCTGAGCATCGAATTCGCATCATGCGCTGCCGACAGCTCCATAGCGTAGTGCTCAATCGCTGGGCCACCAGGGAGGCCCTAAAAATTGCATATATTTAAGGGGTACAACTTGATGTTTTGATCAGTTTATACATTATGAAATGATTAAGACACCAAGTATTTTAAGATCCCCATCCCTATCACCTCACATAGTTTCCCTCTATTTTCATAGTGAAAACACTTAAAATTTACCTTCCAGGCAAATTTTAACAACATTGCTAGTGTTATTAACTATAGTCAAATTGCTTGCCTAATCTTATTTTTCCAAGGGTACAAGAATAGTGAGCAGTTAACAGATTCCCCCAGATACACACAGCTCCAAAAGAATCTAGGCATCCTTCACTGTGCCCACGTGGGTAATTTTATAATATCGTGTGCATAGATTGTGCCTTCAGGACCTTTATGAAAGAATTGAGAAAATAGCAAGTTCACTTCTGAAAGGAGCTGCCACATTCTTTGCCTCTGTGTCCTCTTCACCTAACCCAGTTGTTCTTTTCCTGCAATTCTGTTATTAGATCACTTCATTATTTGCCCCAGTATCACACAAAACTTAACTGATACTCTGACCTTGATCATTTGCCCTATTTCCAATATTTATTCCTTTATTCTTAATAATATACCATAATAAAATATAATGGGCTTTGAACAATTGGGCTCGCATCTACCAACTTTAAAGGTATGATTTCGAACAATTTACTTAACCTTTCTGTATCCTAACTTATCTTTTGCTTCTCATTCTACAACATAGAGCTGATATTTCATGCTCAGAGGGTGTTTGTGATAAGCAAATAAAGTAATACATATTAAAATGCTTGGGATGTTATAGTACTCAACAAAAATTAGTCATTGAGAGTCCCTGACAGAATATAGATGATATACTCAAAAGTTAATTAAAGATAATTTAATTAGGGTACTTCATACAGGGGTGTGGGCACTGTAAAGGGACGGGCAGCAGATGGTGAAGCACACAGGAACTGACAGAGAGTGGAAGTTCTTATCACCCTGAGCCTGAATGGACAGAGCGATTTGTGTTCCTGAACCTACTGAGAGCTGTAGGAATGTGTGAGGCACTGCTCGACATGATCCACGACTTTGAGCAGAAGGAAACAGCTGCTGCAAAAATCCCCCTGCCAGGGGGTAGAGGGAGGGTAGTGGAGGCAGAAATAATATCCCAATCTCTCTGTCTGCATTCTGATTGTCTTCTAGCATCTTTTGCTGACTTATCCCAATAGGCAACTAGAGAGTAAGGAAGCCCGTTAATGCTATCCATAGCCACCAAATCCCAAGGACACAAACTAGAAATAGGAGGGTGAATAATGAAGTCAATGGAGCAAATGGAGCACCATCAACACAGTTTATTTTCCTTTAACCTTACACTCTAGTGTTGTGTATATCTACGTTGATCACTTTCCCACTACTAGCTGTCAATATTCTTTGAAAGCAAGAATAAGATTTATTTACGATTCTACCATTTCCTAAAGAATGTGCCATTAAACAGGCTGTTTATGTAAAATGCAACCTACTATATACCTTTCTTGGAAAGGCACAATAGCAGTAATAAAAGCTTTCAACTGTTTTATATAAAAGTAGTAGTAATAAAAAATATTTGCTTATGGGATTATTTTTTTAAGGAATGCCACTAGTACATAATACTAGTTCTAGGAAATGCAGTTTTGAAAACTAATGCATCCCTAGCACCTTGTCCAGGAAGCAAAATATGCTGTACACTTAATAAATATCTAGTAAATACATAAGTAGTGGGGTTTCTTTATGACTGGGTTCTGAATTACTTTTGCTGAAGTCCTTCTCAATCTTTTTCCATCTAGTAATTAGGATCTTGTCTCCTAACAAAACAATCATTGACCAGAGTTCTATATCTTCTCTCAAGGTATTGATTGGCCAGCTTCCTATGGGTGATCTTGTTGTGTTATAAACAAACAATTAATATTGCAATCAAAATCTTCACATCATTCCGTTATTTTAATCTCTCAAGTATGATGCTGTATCTTAACCATGTTTTGGAAGCTATTATTACTCCTGAGAGAAATTCCAAGACTACAAGTGGTATTAACTGTGAACTCCCAATATCCTACCTTCTAGCCATCTGTCTTATTTTCTTTCCTTAATCTGCACCTGAGTCTCTCTCTCTGGCATCAGTCCAATCCTATTGGATAAGCCTGTTCCAATTTACAACCCTTCCCATTGAATACCAAGTACTATTTTCTCTTCCAGATACAGAGTCTTAAGCGTGCAGTATCATGCAGGTCAGCAAATCCACAAGGATGAGACATTATTTATGTATCACTTTCCTTAGTGTCACCAGGCCCTCTTCCCACAGTCATCTCCCCTTTCTGTCTGTGAATAGCATTAAACATGAAATGAGAACAGAATTTGGAAATGAGTGCCAAATTTAATAAATAAACAGAGGAGATGAGGAAAGCAAGTTCCTAGGATTAACTGTATTTGCCCCCCATTGGGAAAATACAGATTGTTTCATCTGGCAATTGACCTGAGATCAGTTGCTGATCTTAGAGAGTAGAACTGAGAAGAACAAGATGCCGGGAGAATAAAGACTAGTTCCATAGAAGAGATAAAACTACTTAATAGTTTCCCTTCTTCTCGCTTGAACTTTTGATTAAGGTAATAATAAGAACAGATTGGTGATGGAAAGGGGTCCTTTCCTACACAGAAATGTATGCATTCTCAAGATTTAGAATAATAAAGGCAATGATCTGAGGACAGCAAAGATTCTGACCATAATAAACCAAGGTCTTGTGGCTTTATTTCTACAAATTTCCTTGATGGGGTAAGACTACTTTTTACATATATGCATACATAACAATTAAATTTTCTCCCTTTTGGTCATTGGAGCAAATTAACACATACTGCAGAGTCACAGAGAAGAGATTGCTCCTTCCCCAATTATCTGCTGAAAGAGAGTCACTGGCCTAAAATTCAGCCTCTATTATTTGAAGGTTCAATGAAGAAGCACTTACTAGTAGTTATATAGACGAGGGAATTCATTCTAGGCATTAGAGAACACTAAAAAAGGTGAGAAAGAAGTCTATGAAAGTCATTTTGCATCTGGCAATTGATCTGAAGTTTGTGTAGGTCAGTTGTTGGCAATGGTAGTAAAAACTGGACATGAAGCAAAGGAGAGAGATAACAAATTAAAACCCAGGAGAATGTAATAAAATCCATGTTTGTATCCAGTCTCAGCAAAGTGGTGTTTTGCAGAAGAAGCTGGTGCTTTTTACCACTAAACTGTATATGTTTGTGGCTTCAGACTTAGAGAAGCAGAAAATGGTCAGAAAGGGACTGGAAGAACTCCAAGTCAGACAGCTCTCACTCCCCGTTCAGGTCAGGAAGCAGATCCACTTTCAACATGCCATGCTACAACAGGCTTCAGCTCATAATGACTGCTACTTCTCTTCTCCCTTCCAAATCTTGCACAGTTTTCTCCTATGGCCCATCAACCCAAAACCATACAAGAAAGGAAATTATGGAAAACATAGCTCTAATTTATAGCAGTTGGCATAGTGTAAAAACCACAGCAATTATGATGCTTTTTTATTAGAAATTTGGAAACTCAGAAATAGATTCTGAGGACAATGTCTACCAAAGTAGACTTCAGAGAGCGGATTGGAACACAAAGAACCTCAAAGGTATTATTATTTTTTAAAGGAAATATACATAGTGTTTTTTTTTAAGATTTATTTATGCATACAAGCTGGGGTATAGGCCAGACACTTGGGGCAGTGAGAGGGTTCACGAGAGACAGAGCAGGGAGCAGAACAGGCAGATCAGAAATACACTGCTGAGGGGAGCAGCAGGTGAGGCAGGAGAGGTCTGCCGCGCCATGTGGGAATCTTCCCGGCCTGGCGTCAAACTCTTTGTCACAGCTGCCGACAGCTCCACAGCCCAGCGCCACCAGGGAGACCCAAAGAACCGCAAAGGTATTAAAGTGAAATATATATGTGTCTACTTTTTCTGATGTTACTAGTAGGTATGACCATGCCTCTCTGTTCCTTGCATAAAACTAGGGATTTTACTGATCTGCAGTCTGTCCCATGCCTGACTGTCAAAGTTTTTACTCAGCAAATAAGTAGACTTCATATGTATACTGTTAAGACTTCTCCCTTTTCTTCTCCTACTGTATATTGTTTTATTTCTTTTTATTTTTTTTAAAGATTTATTTATTTATGCATACAAGCTAGGTTACAGACCAGAGGTGTGGGGCGGCAAGAGGGTTCACCAGAGACAGAGTGGGGAGCAGAACAGGCAGATCATCGGAAACACACTTCTGAGGGGAGCAGCAGGTGAGGCAGGAGAGGTCTGCTGCGCCATGTGGGAATCTCCCCGGCCGGGTGTCAAACTCGCGTCGCCGCTGCCAACAGCTCCATAGTGCAATGCCCAACAACTGCGCCATCGGGGAGGCCCTATATTGTTTTATTTCTAAAACACTTTTCATTAGGGTTTAAACATATATGATAAGAAAGCAGATGGAAATTAAACCCCCAAAATTCTGACAGCTGAAGATTAAACTGTGAGTGCATATTATCAAACTGAAAATAGAGTGCTTTACTGCATGTAAAATAAAAAAAAAGGTGTTGATTTATACTTGATTTATGGTGTGAGTAGTTACATTATGAATGATCAATGAATATTATCATCAGAACAATGTCACACTATACAATTACGGTGCATCAAAAATGCAAAATTAATTGCTTAGCTCCTAATGAAATACAAAAATCACATCTTAATAATGTTAGGGTTGTGGTTCAAAATGACAAAACTATAGATAGTCAAAGTTAAGGTAACAATAATCCATCTTTAACCCTTTGACATCATAATCTAAAACCTATCACAGAGTTTCTACCCCCCACCCCATGGAAAGGCCAGCGATATTTTTTAAATTCTGGGTGACTGGATTTTATAGGGAAAAACAATGTCCCTATCCTGGTTGACAATCCAATTTAGATCATTTGTTTCAATTAAGTAATAAAATGCAGATTTTCCTATAAATGCTTACATTTTGCATCAGAAGGCAAACCTTGAATATAACTAAGAGATGTAGCTGCAGTATCTTGAATAATTCGCAGATTATTATCTCTGTCAGTCTGTACATCTATCCATCCATCCTCCCAGCCATCCTCCCATCCATCCATCCATCCAGAGTGTTATACTACACACGTTCAACAACTAAATATTTTCCCAAATGAATTGAGACTTTATGCCTAATCATTCAACTGTTCAAAAATTCTTCATTTATGATATCATCCAACTCATGAAAAAGTAATGCCACGATCACACTCTTTTTTAAGGCAGTAAAAAGAGTTTACTTAAAGAGATTATCAGGAAAACTGTAAAGTTCGCATATTTAGTGTTCATTGCCTCCTTAATCCATTCATATTATCAATTAAGAACTGCTAATGAATGATAGAATTTACCAAACCTTAAACCAAACCACTAGGTCCTCAGTTCATACTCCCTGTTTCACACATGTATAATTTCCTTGGTGTCTTTTATCCCCATTGCTTATTCTTAAGTTTGCTATAAATTTTAGTATGGTGTTTTGCTCTTATTATGCATGAAAATGCTGGGTATGATAGTGTCTGATTCCACAGTGAATTTTGTCCATTTCAGCGATGTCACCCTTCTAACTCCAGGGGATGCATCTGAGTAAAACGGTTATTGCTTATGCATTTATTTATTTTGAGAGGGTATTTTACATATAAAAAATATAAGGAGGTCTAGAAAAGCCATGTGAGAATACAGCTAGCATCCCTAATGGCGCTGACCTATTTGCTTCAAAGAATAAATTAGATGTGGGAATTTAACAACTTCAGTGAAATCAGTAATAATGAAACCATTGAGTTTTCCCGATAATCTTCTCTTTATCCCTAAAGCAACTGTACACCAGAATTATCAGCAACGCCCCTCCCCTCCATCTTATATCATTTAAATACATTTTATTACTGATTTGGAAATATTTGTACAAAATACTCATCAAATTTCTGTTTTACTCTTAAGAAATCCTGATATTCTTACTTTCGTACACTCAGAGAATTTCTCTTCTCTCCATACTTTAGCAATATTTTCACATTAAAAGACCTCTATTTCATCCATTTTGACATTTATCCAAGCACAGGTTTTATTTCAGTACTTGCTTTCTCTGGATTTTGAGTGCACCTCTTCTGGCTCTGTTACCTGGATTGCCAATTCAGTCCACACTTTTTGAGTGCTTACTGAAGGCACAAACTCTTTTTCAACATTATTTCCTGGGATGTCATGGATTATGTACGGTGACAGCTCTTTCTCTGCATTAATTTTCTTTTGATACTAAGATTCACATCTTACTGTTTTTTAACCGAACAATAATAGGGGAAAAATTCCTTAGCAGGTGAGAGACACCAATCTGATGTTTCTAAAATCTTCCTTCTTGTAAAAATTTCATCTCTACTAGGGAATTTAAAAGTTCTCTTTAGTTTGTATTGTCAACATCAAGCATGTTGGCATAATCTATTCAATCCTTAACCCCTCTATTCATGGTAAAGGCTCAGAACAATCTTTGTAAATCTCTCATGATGAGATATAACTCAATGGCTCTTTACTCTTCGATGGAAATTCCTTATTCTTTGGTTACTGTATTTGCCCTTCACAACAGTGGTTCTTTCTGCCCAGATCTTGCAATGCTTCACTTTAAATGTGTGCTTAGCTTTCTTCTGGCTTCCCCAGTCTCTAAATTCAGCCCTCAACATTGCTTTCCAGCATCATCATACAGACTAGATACTTCCAACTTTTATACCTAGAGTAGATCCTAAGATCAATCCCCTCAAAACCGGACATGACACCCTGATGCCCCCACTTATCCAGAAGGAAGATACTCATCTATTTTTGTTTTAATCTCTATCATCTATCTAACAAGAAAGAATACTAGGTAAAAGTCACTTACCTGGCAATAAGAAAATAAAGCCAATAAAACTGTTTTTGGAAGCAACAACAATTCAGGAGCAGTTTAGAGTTCATAATCTTTCATTTTCTATCTTGCAGCCTAATTTAAGATAAAGGAAACTGCTAATGCATTTTCTCAGTAGGGAGATTATTGTTATTTGGTTGTTGCTTTTTCCCAAAGAATATGAAAAGAGATTCCAAGTTTGATTAATAATTTTGAACATTAAAAGTGAGGAGTGCTTATAACAGAATACAGTGGATTGAGAACAAAGAAAAAGGTGTATTTTCAGTATGAGGAACAGCTTTTAAAGTCATTTTTTTTGCCGCTGGTTTCAAAAGGGATGTGTATGTCATCATCAACTTATTACAGAAAAACAGTGTCATTATTTACTATTTCTAGAATATTTGTACAGTTTGTTCATACTAATTAGTGTTACCAGACAAACCACTGCTCTCTCCAGGACTCAACTGCTATTTTGTAAAATAGAAGACTTGGGTATGAAGATTAGGTCCCTTGCTATCTCTGACCATTTATGATTGTATACCAGCTGCTTACTATGGTCTAGAAACTCTTGCCAGTGACCCAGTTGTGCCAGCTCTGCATCCTTAGCCACCAGCAATTAGGGCACATCTTTGGTCCAGTGTCACACAAATCCACCCAGCTGTGAATGCTACAGAGCATACTTATAGACACAGACCATTCAATGAACTGTGTCAATACTTGTATGTATGCATGCTTGTGCATGCACACATGCCCAAAGTGATACACACAGATATCTGCTTCTCCCATCACTTTTTCAGTTTGATGCACCAAAATGTGACCTCCCCTCTGAAGTTTCCCTGGCTTTTGCAGAAGTAGCTGTTCCTTTGTAATATTTTGTTAACATTTGTATTTGATTTTTCACCCTGTGCTGGAATGATTTTCTTATATATCTGTCTTCCTCCTGGACTTTGATCTTCTTAAGAAAAGAGTCTTTGATTTTCTCTTAATCCCTTTTATTGAGTACATTGCTTAGCATGTTGCAAAAAACAAAATGTTGCATGATGAATGGTTGTCTTTTGTATCTGGTTTATGTTCTTGGTAAGAGCCCAAAGTCTAAAATGGTCAGAGGCATTTTAGGTGGAGGGAACCTAGATGTTGTTACTGCTTAGAAGAATACTGAATTGGCTTGCAGTCGCTTACAAATAACACCATGGACAAATTGTTAGCTAGAGTAGACATAATCTATTTAGGTTTTTACTTTTCTGTAAGACTCATGTAATTGTGCAACAAAGATTTACTTTTCCATGGTTATTTTTCACAATTTACAAATTGTCTTTCTCTATATATATAATTATTTTTGATTAACTTCCTTCAGCCAATTGATAGACCATAAATTCAACTTAAGAAGTTCTGAATAGAGCTTTGTGATGAGAATTTACATTTATGAAATTGCCATTTCATTAAAACTTTGGGCTTGGGAAATAATAGCTATATTTGAGTTCCTCGTTTATGGTTGCACTAATATATTTAAAATAATACTTCTCAATCTGGGAGCTCATAATATAAAATGTTTTAAAATAATCTTTAAATGACCCTCACAGTGCAAAATTTTCTGTAAACGCATCAAGAAGATTCTGGAATTTGTTTAATGGGTTGCAGTAAATCTGTGTCCCCCAAGGCAAAGATTGTATTCCTTTGCTTCATTTGAGCCCCTTGAAGATAATATGTATAACTGTGCTTGTATCTAGTTGTATTTCTCCAGCTAAACCAATAATCTCAGTCAACTGTGGTTATTTTTATTAAAGGCCATATCTGTTTAAAGTTGACCAAAGGAAAATAAAATCACAATAATATAGAAAACATGGAGTTTCTCAGGTCTGAGGCAGAAATTTGGCATAATGTGAGAAACTGATAAAGAAGAAGTGAAACAAAACTGATAGTGTAATCAACTGATCAGTAAAAAGCAAGCACCACAGGGATGCAGTTCATGAGGAGTGGAGCATTCTGTATGCCTAAAAGAAGTACAAGAGTTTCTCTGTGAAAGGTTGGGAAAGTGAAGAGAATAAGCCTTTAGGGTGTCACATGAGTGGAGAGGATGTAATAAAGATGTAATCTCTAATAATACCAGCTAAAGATCTTGATTTCCCTGGGATGAATGATTAACTTGATAGAACTTAGAAAGATGGAAATTAAAACCAGCTGAAGTTAATGGATGAAGTCTCTCTGTGTGAAGCTGGTATAATACTGAAATTCAAGCCACAGCAACTTGAATTTTGTAGTATAAATATTAAGTTGCTGTGTTATCAGAGAGAAGAAAATCAGGAATATAGTGCTAAAAAGAAATGAGCTATCAAGCTATGAAAAGACATGGAGGAAACTTAAATGCATGTTACTATGTAAAAGAAGACAGTCTGAGAGGGCTACTTACAGTATGATTACAACCACATTGCATTCTGGAGAAAACAAAACTATGAAGCCAATAAAATGGTCAGTGGTTGTCAAGGAGGAGGACAGGAGAGAGATGAAATAGGCAGGGCTGTGAAAATACTCTGTATGATAATATAATGATGGATCGATGTCTTCATACATTTGTCCAAGTCTATAGAATGAATAAGACCAAGAGTGAGCCCTAATTGAAACAATGGATTTTCAGTTTATGATAAGCCCATGTAGATTCACCCATGCTAACAAATGTACCATTCTGGTGAGTGATGTTGGTAAGCGGGTGGGGCTGGGGGATGCAGGGACAACGTTATATGGGAAATCTCTCAATTTTAGTATAAGCTTAAAACACTTCTAAAAAACTCTTTTAAAATATTTTGAAGAAATAGGGCCTCCCTGGTGGCGGAAAGGGTTGGATCTCAGCCCATGAAGCTGTCTGCAGCCACTGCAGCATGAGTTTTATCCCCGACCAGGGAGATTCCCACTTGGCACAGCAGACTGCCTCACCCTCTGCTCCCCTCAGCAGTGTACTTTGTAGATCTGCCTGTTCTCCTGGCTTTGTCTCTAGTAAATCCTCTCACACCACATACCTCTGGCCTACACCCTAGTTCTTATATGCATAAATAAATAAATATTTAAAAAAATAAAAAAATGTATATTTTTAAGAAATAAATTTTAGGCCCTCCCTGGTGGTGCAGCTGTTAGGTGCTGTGCTGTGGAGCTGCCGGCAGTGGCAATGCCAGTTCAACGCTCTGCCGGGGAGATTCCCACATGGCAGAGCAGACCTCGTCTGCCTCACCCACTGCTCCCCTCATCAGTGTGTTTCCATCGATCTGCCTGTTCTGCTCCTCACTCTGTCTCTGGTGAACCCTCTCGTTCCCCCACGCCTCTGGCCCGTAACCTAGCTTGTATGCATAAATAAATAAATCTTTAAATAAAAAAAAGAAAGAAATTTTAAAAAAGGAAAAGCTGAAGAAGACTGCAAGCAAACTAAAGTCTCTAGATTTTCACATTAAACTGTTACTGAGAACAGGAAAGATGAGCATATGCTTCGTATAAAAAAAATGACTAAATGTAAGAATGTCAGTTGAGGGCCTCCCTGGTGGCACAAGGGATTAAGTCTCAGCACTGTGAAGCTACCAGCAGCCACTGCAGCACAAGTTCGATCCCTGGCCAGGGAGCTGACTCACATTGCTCAGCAGACCTCTCCTGTCTCGCCCACTGCTCCCCTCAGCAGTGTACTTCAGTCAGTCCACCTGTTCTGCTCCCTACTGTCTCTGGTGAATCCTCTCAACCCCCACACTTCTGGCCTACACTCCAGCTCTTATATGTATAAATAAATAAATATTAAAAAAAAAAAGAATGTCAGTTGAGCTCTTCAGGGTTAATGTTGTAAATGATGCACATAAACCACATGGACTCTTTGTTTTGAAATGTCCTCACAGTTGACAAAGATCCCCAGTTTCTTTTAACATGGTAAAAAGTTCATTCAGAGAGATGATAAGCTAGCAAGACTAGTCTATATTTGGTAATAAAAAAGCTCCAAATCTCAAATTTAACACACACAAAAAGTTGTTTCTTGCTAATACCAAGTTCTTGGGAAACTCTTCTCTATACAACAGAACAAACATTTAGGTTGCCGAAAGCTCCATTATCCTACAGGTTCACCATTTACCACTTATGACCTCCTTAATTGATGAGATGGGAAGAAAATGCTATAGAGTCTTGCACTAGCAATTAGATGCTTCAGCAAAGCAGTGGCACACACCACTTCCCCTTGTACTCATTGGCTGTAATTTATTTTATGGCTCCATCCAATTGAAGGGTGTTGAGAGTTCAGTTTTCTCTATGCCTAGAATAAAGAGAGAATCAGATATTGGTGAGCACAGTAATATCTACTACAGATGTTTTCCTGAGTGATGTGTGTTTAACAGTCCCCCAAATTCCATCATCTGTCTTCCAGATCCTCCCCGTATTACTTAGCACAGGCCTTTGACTAGAATCCTAAAATTGACTATTTGTAGAGATTCTAGTGATTTAGAGGACCTTTGTATTTGTATACTAAGTTTGAATTTCCAAAAAAAAAAAAATAAGAGTATTAGAGATTAGTGCAAAGAGATGAACACTATTCTTTATCTCTTTCAAAATCTTCCAAATGGTGCATATAGTTTTGTTTGTTGGTAGGTTAGGATTTATTGAGATATATTCAGGATTCCTTGCTGAATCTTCTTTGTTAGTGTAACTAATATACTTTACAGGAGTTACTTAAGACCTAAAAGATGGCAAAAATAGAGCTATGACAGATGCCAAAGAGAAGAATTAGAGAGGCAAGCATGAGAAACTAGCTGAGCCAAATTAAAGGCCATAAAATGATTCACCTATGCATTCTTTGTAATTAGCGCAGTGTCTGGCAGTTGCTAAGAGTTCAGTCAATATTTATAAGTGAATGGTTTGCATTAAAAAGATCTGTAGGCTAAATAAAGCCTAATTGATGATAATAAGTTGCCCCAGTATTTCTATTTATCATCTATCTTTCTATCATCTTTCCCAAGGTCTTTGGTAAAATCATGGACCTGTTCTCAGAAATCATCTAAAGGTTTTTCCTGAAGAGGCTTAGTAACTTTTCCAAAATAGATGAGGTAGTGGGGCAAGGTAATTGAGAATCTTCCTGACCCTTAACCCAATTCTTTTTCTGGTAAAGTGACTCTTCTTCCACAGAGCTACGGGCCTCTTTCATTCATAGGGGACTTACCTGTCTTCTCCATGGTCTATGATCCCACCCCCAACTTGCATGTGCACATCAACTACAGCCGCTACTTTCAGATGCCTTCAGTTTCTTATGGGGCTTCTACTCTGACATCATGTTGTGTGACAAGTTTTGTTGGTTTTCTGTGTTATTCATCAAATGTAAATTCAATGAAGGCAATTGGTTGTTTTTTCTCTTTTTTTCTTTGATTTGTGACATTCTAAAACTTGGAATAGTACCTAAAAGTAGACTCTCAATAAAATCTATATTTTTAAGATTTTTATTTATGCATACAGGTTGGGGTACAGGCCAGAGGTGTGGGGTGGTGAGAGGGTTCACCAGAGTCAGAGTGGGGAGCAGAACAGGCAGATGGACTGAAGTACACTGCTGAGGGGAGCAGTGGGAGAGGCAGGAGAGGTGTGCCGCGCTATGTGGGAATCTCCCTGGCCGGGTGTTGAACTCGCTTTGCCTCGTGACATCGCTGTCAACATCTTCACAGCACAGTGCTTAACTGCTGCGCCATCAGGGAGGCCCCTTAATAAAATATTTTTAATAAATTAATGAAGTGATATATGAATACATTGAACATATTTGAGTATGAATGATACAAATTCTCTAGAGCACAGAAAGGTGAAAACTTTTATAGTAAAAGTCAGAATGTCTTCATTTATTTTAAACTATGGGAGTAGCTAGAAATTCTTAGAAAATGTAAACTAAAACCAAGTAAAGAACTCAGGATCAATCCTGGAAAAACTTCATGACACAAAATTTAAAGAAATAGGCTGTCCCATCAAAGTAGAGAAGAAAGGGGTGGAACTGTTTCAGCAGCAGCAGGAAACAGGAGAGGGTCTCATGCTGACATCACTTGGGCAGCTGTGTTAATGGCACTGGGAGGATATGCATTGTAAAACATGGAGGTGTTCAGTGAGCTTTCAAGGGAAGTTGTAGGAGTTCAGGTCTGACTGGAGTGGGGTAAGGAGTAAATGAAAAACGTTAACTTGTTTGAGACCTATATCTGAGACACAACTGCTATGTAATATTGAACCATAATATCTGTGACCTTGTTTCTTCATATATAAAATGAGAATACTAAAACTTGTCTCGTGTACGGTAAGAATTGGTTGACCAGAAAAGTCAGGCCTTCTAATCTGAAATAGTGCTACAGAGAGTATTTTTTGGGCAATAAATCTTTCAATTGATTTCTTTAAAAAGCTAAAACATGGATACTAACTGGTAAGTTTTCTTTCCCAATAACCTAGGGTTATTTGCAACCTAGGCTGAGTCTGTCAAAAGCTATTAACCATTTCCTCCTAGTCTTCTTTTACACTATTAGTTTATGGAAAAAAGGAAAATACATGTACTACATGCACTGGGCAAAGACTACACAATCTTTGTTACCTTGACTTATTAACAACACATTATCAGATCATCAAGCCCTGATTTAACGTGCTCAGCCCTGAGAAGCACCAAAGTACCTCATGTTTAAATCTGTAGTCCATACTCCCTACTTTGAAATTGCTTGGGGATAAAATATAAAATATAAAAATAAGTAACCCATGCAGAGATAACATGAATGTTAAATATGTCTTATAAAGGATTAAGTAACTATTATAATAATAATAATACTCAAAAAAATGAGAGTCAACATTCTTAAAACAAACAAAAAGGTAGAAAAGATATACTGTGAATGAAAAGGCTTAAACAAGAAGCGATTAGAAATTTAAAAATGCAGTTACCAGCATAAAATAGTTAATATTTTCATACTTAATATCAATACTTAATATTTCCAATAGCATAATGGAAAATGACAGAGGGATAGTCATTGAACTTGAAGATGTATAAACAACAACAACAACAAAAAAATGTTAAAACAGAGAAATTATAGATTAAATAAAATGTACCAGGAGGTTCAGGAATGTGGGCAGCAATATCCAAAGTTTATTTAACATTGGTATCATCAGATTGCTAAAATACTTTTAAAAATAGTTTTAAAAATTGTCCCCAGTTTGGTAAAGACAAGTTTAAAGATTTAAGAAGCACAGTGAACTTTCAAAACTATAAACCCAAAGTAATCCATTCCCATACACTTCATAATCAAACTGCTGAAATTAAGATTAAGAAAAAGAAAAATCTGGAAAGTAGTCAGAAGAAAGTGACATCTTACTCGAGAGGGAATAATAATTTAAGTGACTGAATATTTTTGATCAGAAATTTTGAACGCCAGAAGCAAGTAGAAGAACATCTTTTAAGTTGTGAACTTTAGAACATGATTTTATATACATGCTAATATTCTTAGAACTATAGCCAACAAAAGGCAATTTTACTACATACTAATTTAAAAAGCAAAATTCAAAATAAAACAAGTATTTGAATAAAAAGAATGAAATGACCAGAGTCAAGTAACGTGGCTTTGCTTTCTTCTTCAAAATCTCCTACATTCTTTCATTTACTTTTATCTCAAAATCTTCTGAAAAAAGGACCCAATCTGCCAATTCTTTGCCTGTTTCCACTGAGGTCAGGTACAACCAAAGTAACTCAGCAAAAAACAGTATCAAACCCAAAGAAATGTACATGGGGCACAATGACTTAAAATGTGTTTTATTTAAATAATTTAGTTTTCATATTTTTTGCCAAAGTTAAAATCTTAAGAGTCAAAAGATCCTAGATGCTAATTAATTAAGTGGTTTTCTGACTACTTCCAATTACCAGTTTCCCAAAGACAGTCACCTTCAACATTTTCAGCTGATTCCTTTGATACTTAATATAATGAGATTTTATTCCTATTTAAAATTTTATTTTAGTGGTAGGAATTATCTTTTCTCTTTTCCAAATGCAATGTTATGATTTCATCTCTTTCATATTTGTATAAACACACACACAGAAGTTGATAAATTTGCATTTCCTGTCTCTTCTATTCTCTTTAGATAGATTATTTTTAAAAGATACTCAGTGTTATCAAACAAGCCATAAATATTGCTATGATTATTTTTCCCTTTTCTGTATTTTTTTCTATCTGTATGTTGGCAATTCTCTTTAGTTTATTTCTTTTTCTTTATATTTATTTTTGATCATACTAGAACCCTCAAAGTGATGCAACTCTCACCTCTCTGTTTAAACCCATTGTATCTTCTACCAATTTTCTTTTAACTTTTTGAAGAAATCTCTCCCAGTCTTCTGACTCGTTCCAGTGTTGTCTGGTAGATATCTGGCCTGCTGAACATTAGTCATTAAGACTCAAACCTTTCTCCTTGTCATCTATTAAATACCTTTCTACCAGAGAAAAATAATCAGACTATAATATAATTTGGAAGACATTTATTCCAGAATAGGAACCATGATTTGGTTTCACTGCAGTGGGACAGTCCCAAGGTATGCACCCTCAGAGTCAAAGCATGGAGGAGAAGGTTTGATAAAATCAAGCAGGAAAATGATCTGGTCTTAAGTCGTTTCTTTTCTTTTCTCTCTTTTTTTTTTAAAGATTTTAATTGTTTATTTTTGCATAAAAAAACAGGCTTGCAGGCCAGAGTTTCAGGGTTGAAAGGATTCACCAGAGACAGAGTGAGGAGCAGAACAGACAGATCTATTGAAATACACTGCTGAGGAGAGCGCTGGCAAGACAGGAGAGGTCAGCTGTGCCACGTGGGTTAGCTCCCTGGCTGAGTATTGAACTCAGGCCATAGAGGTGATAGTGCTGAGTCTTAAGTTCCATAGACCACCAGGGAGGCCCTTAAGTCATACTTAATGAAACTTTTTGAATTGGTTGATAAATGCATCTATCCATGACTGGTGAGCAAAAGTCTCCAGACAGAGGCTGCATTGTTGGGATCTATTGCCATGATCAGCAGAGGTCTCCTGTTCCTTGCATTTGTCAAATGGCTGAGGCACACTGTTCAATTTTCACTCAGAGGTCTCAACCTGGAAGCTTAGAGATGAGGTGGAGTCTGCAATACCCTATTTTCCAAATTAGATATTTTCACTTATTCTTATAATACCCTTTGTATTCAATTTTTTGCCAAGATTCTCCTAGGACAGAAGAAATACCTAATAGTTCTGTGTATTAAAAATTTGTATTCCAGGGACCTCCCTGGTTGGGCAAGGTGTTAAGTCTCAGCACTATGTAGCTGTGAGCAGCCACTGCAGCACGAGTTTGATCCCGGCCAGAGAGCTAACCCACATGGCGCAACAGACCTCTCCTGTCTTGCCCACTGCTTCCCTCAGCAGTGTATTTCAGTCTATCTGCCTGTTCTGCTCCCCACTCTGTCTCTGGTGAATCCTCTCACCACCCCATACCTCCTGCCTATACCCCAGATCTTGTATGCATAAATAAATCTTTTGAAAAATTGGATTCCAACAAATTAGCACTGGTAACTTATATGATGTCTAATGTGTCACAGTATCACCCCTTGATAATAAAATATTATTTGGTATGCTGTGATTTAACTATATCTTTTCAGGGCACATTGGCATAGTTTGAAAAATGTGGTCTCAGATTCTTTGCCTTCACCTTTCACAGTTTGCTCTTTTATTTTGATGGTCCACATACTCTAGAATCTTTGTACAAAAAGTATATCAGAGTTAATTTTTTTTTGAGACATTGACATTAAAAAATATCTTCTACCCTGACACTTGATTTTAGCTAAATACAGATTTCAACACATCTGACACTATAAGTACATTTTGGAGCTTTATGTTTGTTAGTTCACTGAGAACAATGTCTATTATTTATTTATGTCTATTATTTATTATATTATTTCCAAATGTTTGATATATAGGATGTAGACAATGGTAAGAGAATGAATAGACCCTTGTATAGAACTAAGCCACATTCACCAGTGACATATCAACATGATTAGGTCTGTCTGTTATTTTTCCAAATGACTAGAATATGTGATCAAGTCTCAGAAAAAGTATTATATCTAATTATCTGAGACCATAGATAAGATTCTTACTTTCCTGTAATTTACTAAGTACAAATGGAAAATTTGTAGTTTTGAATTGAATTTCACCATTCAGTTATTACATTGTCACCATAACCCATCCTTTAAATTAATAAACTTTCCCTCTGCTTTTAATAATGTTATCAATAATGCAGTCAGCCTGAGTTCAATAAGTAAACTAATTTATCATGACTCAAAAGCCATTCTATATTTATAGTGTATTAAATGCATGAGCCAATAATTCTAAGGCTAGAATAATGCCTCAATCCATAAGGAAAATTGCTTTTAATTTAAGGATTGATAAGTAAAAGATAACTCAATATTCATCTTCTAGAAGGCTATTTCAATAATGGTCCAATTGTCCTTTCTCAATAATAATGTCAACCACTCAAGAAAAGATACCATGTTCTAATCCCAGTGAAAATGAGCATATCTAAAACCTGTTGTATCAGTTCTAATAAAGCTGACCTCAAATTCCTGAGCCTTTCACGAGTATCATGGCTTCAATACTGTTTTCCCATTCCGAGGCAAACTCCATACTATTGCAAGTAGGGAAATTAAATGGGAGGTCTTCCAACCTAAATTTATTATTAAAGTAAATGATTCAAGTAACAGCAGCAGTTTGTGTACAAAGGTGAAATATCGTATGTTCATTTCATTAACTTTTATTGTATATCTTTAATTTATACACCCTCTAATTGGAGGTCTCTAGTACTTTATGCATCCTAACTTCATATAGGCTGTGCCATGTGGGTTAGCTCCCTAGCCATGGATCAAACTCATGATACAGTGGCTTTGGATAGCTTCATAGTCTGAGACTTAACCCCTTGCACCACCAGGGAGGCCCTATAAGGTAATTTCTAAGTGATTTTTCATACTACTGTTTAAACCTCAAAAAACAGGACTTTTTTTTACTTCCTTATAAAACTCTTCAATTTTGAAAATGACTTATCTTCATCCTCTATTGAACATCCAGAAAATCTTCATCTCTCCTGCCTCTGTTCTCTCATAGACTTTTGTTTGCCCAGTCAGAGTAGGCTAAGCTGATTACTGTTCTTTAGACATGTTCACACTAGCTGTACTAATAGGGGTATTAATATCTTCATTGTAGATGAACTACTCTACCAACACATCTGAAAGATGCCTTAACTTTTGCTACAATAGCCCAGTATCTTGGTTTACAAGGTAGTGTTGACTGAAACTCATAGAAATTTCTAGTGGGCATTCTTTTTGTGTCATAGGCTCCCAATCTTTTTGGTAATAAAGGCACCGTATTTATACTAAGACATTTTTATTGACACTAATGCCATCAGGCAACTGTTCCTAAAAGTTCACTTTCATCCTTTCAATCCTGACAGAAGTCCACAGTTACTCTCCATGGTTTCAGGTGCAAGTTTTTATGACCCTATATTTTTTGATGTGACCAATCTTGCATTTGGTCCTAACAGACCATCAGAAGGAAACATAGTATTGCCCATAAACCATTTTTTGCTTTATCTGTATTATTTGTTTTTTGGGAAAAGACAATTACATATATTTTTTGGTTCAGGAAGAGATGAATCAGTTCTCCAAAAACCTCCTTCCTACACTTCACTTTAGCCTTTTTTCATTTCACATGAAGCATTTTTTCCCCTTTCACAAAGCGCTGAAACCCCTTAACTTTTTTATACCTGCTGGTGCAGAGGCTGGTTGTGTTTTGTTTCTAATTCTTTTTTCTTTTCAAGAAACTTCTACAACTTCTTTTTTGTGGCTACTTAAATTTCAGCATAGAACACTAGATGCAGTTTTATAGCTACACTTTAGGGTCTCTATTTCAAACTGTTTGAAATGGGAGAAGTTTTAAGTTACAGAGCTGAAGTGTTACAGTAAACGAAAAGATCGTAACTGATTATATCACACACATAATGGCATAATATATCTAAATACATACATTCAAAGGAGAGGTAAATACTGAAAATTCCGAGTCCCACTCAAAATAGAAATAAGAGTCTTAGTATTTGTATTTGGGAGTTTATAAGTAATGATTGAATTACTATTATGTTCTCTGCTTTCAAGGTATTTACAGTATATTTGGGGAGATATATAAACTTTCAGAAACATGAAGCTGGAATGTAATAATAACAAGCACCTTCAAATGGGATTTTATTTAATCCTCAACTGTGTGATTTAATCCCATATGGTATTGTAATCTTCATTTAAAAAATGAGGAATATGTGGCTAAAAGAAGAAAGGGGACATGCCTGAAGTCTTACAGCCTTGTAAGTTGGTGGGACTTTTGTCTGCTTAAATATGCTAACTCCTACCTCATGCTCTTTCCATTTCGGTTCTAACATAAATTCTGCCCCATCCTTCATCTCCAAATTTAAAGTGAAATCAGAAAGGTTGAGGTAAGTACACAGCTATAAATAGAAATATTAGATTTATATTTTCATCATCATGATATATTAGAGATGATACCAGTCATCTGCTAGGAAATTTTAACATGAGGTTCTTTAGAGAGGGGGTCGCCAACTTGTGGCATTTGTTTAGTTCCATGCTGTAAAAACTCTTACCATAACTTATTTCAAGATACTAACAAGATGACACTGAGTATCCAATGTCTGTGAATTTGGGAAAAGAGGTGCAAGACACTGGTCAACAAATTTTTACAAAAGTCATGTTACTGAAATAAAATTAGTTTTTCCTGTCAATTTGTATGTGCTCAACATGAATATGACAGTCAAATTCTAGTTTTGGCTCTAGTTTTTTTGTAATCTGCAATAAATTGATGTTTACATCACGAAATGCATGCCAATAGTAATAGGCCTATGGTTAATACCTGTAAAAAATCAAGTCATAGACTACTTCTTAGATTTCTTCACTTGTCTCTTGTACAGCTGTTAAGGAATAGAATAGATGGAAGACAGTTTTCATTGTGCAAAAGCACAGCCTTAAGACTCAGTTTCGAAAAGTCTACAAATAGTCTCCATTCTTGTGGGTCATGAGTGATTTCAAAGGCATTCATGAGGCCCTCAATATCGGAAGAGAATACCAGAGTACTTTCCTTTCTGAAGAAAGGCTTCAACTGCTGGTGGTGCTTTCGATATCAAGTAATTGTGACATATTCTTCTAGAAGATTCTGTTGTTGGATTCTTGATCCTAGCAATTCTGCCTTGTTCTTGGATAAGTCCAAATCACGAACCAGGTCATTTAGTTCTTCCTGTGTTAGTCTGTGTGAGGTTGAAGATGTACCACAGTGAAAATCTGGATCACTGCATGCTGAGGGAACAGGAAAAGAATAGGTCAGCTCACCCTTGTCCTCATCAGATGAATCAAGAGAATATTCTGCTAGAGGTTCTGGAATAGGAGGTTCCTCACCATGAGGAACTGGTCTCAATGCAGACAGAATGTTTGGGTAGACTATTCTCGACTTCGTTTGCTTCATTATTCTGCTGGAAAGAAGAGAACCAAGCAGAAATAGCTGTCTTTTCTGTGGTTGCTTGGCTCCCTCCACACCATGGGGATTGCAAACGGTGTTGATGGTCTTTTGCCATTTCACCACTGTGAAAGCTGTGTTGTCCATGTAGCACAACATCTATGCAGGGCCGAAGGCTTCTCTTGGTCACCAACCTTACATCTGAAGTAAAGGTGATAAGCCTTCTTCACTTCAGAAGTGATACTTTTCTTCTGGTTGGCAAATGTCACTTCCCCACAAATAGAGCAGAAATTGTCCACACTATTAATGCACTTTCGAGGCATTACTGTTCTGTGTTGTGCCTAAATGGGTAAAATAATGACAGTTCTATGGAACAGGAGCTTAAACTGTCTCACACAAAGTCTAAAATATTTTCAATGCTCCACCTTTCTGGCAGGGCTTTCTATAGTGCACTGCTGTTGTCAGCTTACTTCAGCAGCCTCCTGGCAGTAGTATTGCATTGCATCAAAAAATGCCGCAATCAACTCTGGATGATGTGTGCATGATGGTATTATGCAATGCAATATTACATCAATCTAGGCTGATTTAGGTTGTTGTTGCAGTCCTACTGAATAAATTTATAAGGTGAAACATAAAATGAATTATATGAAATGTCTTCAAAACGAGAGCTAATAAAAAATTTTCAGGGTTATATTTAAGTTCAGCACACCAAGATACTACAGATTAGGTCCTTTAAAGTCATTAACGATCTCACTGTTGACCAGTGTAATCAGCTGCCACCAGTCCTCATTGATGATTCTCTCTTTTAGGACACTTTGTTGAAATTAGTTACACACTGGGCTGTGAGCCACTGTTTTTATGTATCCCTTGATGAACTTTATTGAGGAATAATTTATATAAATTGAATCCATTTAAAGTGTACAGTTCAATAATTTTTGACAATTGCATAAACCCATGAAATCACCAACTAAAGATACATCACCTCTATTATCCCTTGTGGCTGGGCACCCCTGACTCCATTCCTGGCAGCCACTTATCTGCTTGTCCCTACAGATCAGTTTACATTTCATATAAATTTAATTATGCAAAAAGTGACCTTCTGCGTCTGGCTTCATTCACTCAGGATAATGATTTTGAGATTTATCCATGTTGCGGTGTATAGCAGTAGTTCATACTACTGAATGTATTTCATTGTATAGCCATACCACAACTCTTTCCCTTGTTGATGCACAGTTAATTTGTTGCTAGTTTTTCACTTTTTGAAATAAGTGTCATAGAAGCTGTCCAAACAGACTGACAATAGATTAGAGGAAAAGATGACCATACTGAGTTGAGGAATCATAAAGATGGAATATGATAGCCTCGAGCATCACCAGCGAGGGAAAATCAAAATAAGAAGAAATGGTCAAAAGGGGAGTGGGGGGCAGGTTCCTATAGGTAAGATTTCAAAGCTGGATTCAGCCATTCCTGAATTTAGATCACCCCACATTGATAGTAGAAAACTACTACATACATTAGCCTTGATTCGGTGTTATTTGGAGATCAGAAGAGACATCAGAGGACTATTCTGTGATGATATGCTGTTAAAATAGGACACAAACTAGAGACATATAGGTGTGATCTCACAGAAAATTAATCTGGTCAAAGCTAGAGGAATCCTTTTTGATGAGATCCGACTTGTCTTTCTTTCCCTTGCTTCTTGGCATCATACCACAGACATTAATCAACTCTATTTAGTTAAATACAATGTGTGTCTTGCATGCCAGTGCACACAAACAGCATTCCTGCCAAACTGGGGTCTCTCTGGGCGGTGTGATATTGTAAAGCGACCTGTTGACATTGCCTCTCAGAAAGGAAATCTGAGTCCCAATGTCCTCATTCATCATGTCCATAGTGAGGGATATTGGTCACTGACAGACTGATTTATTTTGATTATCTGAAAGAATTTTGACTGACAGAGCTGGGAATGTTGGCATGCAGTCAGAAGAAAGAACAAAGACAGACATCAAGAGACAAATATGTAAGAAATAGAAAGACTTCCATTTTGACTGTTGGGTAGTAGATGAATCAATAAGTAGCACAACTAGAAAGACTAGCCAAGGAAAAGATGTAGAGAACCCCAGAAGGCAGGCTGAGGGACCTACACTTTCTTCCTTAAATATGGGGAATCCAGAGTGGCTTTGAATAAATGCCCCTCTTCAGAGCTGTAAGCCAGAATAGATTTACTTACTGGAGAGAAACAAGCAAGGAGGAACCACTGACACAAAGCTCTGACAACAGTTCAAATAGTAAATTAAAAAAGCCTGACCTAGAGTCTTAACATTATGAATCAATAGAAGAGACACCTTGGTGGATGGAACCATAAATATTGTCGCATGATCAGTTCTGGAGGGGACATCACAAATCAGAGGTGACTCCTGGATTTCGACCAAGTTTAACTGGGAAAAGATCCTGCTGCCATTCACAAAACAAGGAACTGCAAAGACGGGAAGAAATGTGTGTATTTAAGGGGGTGGAGTTAAGAATGAGGATAACTTGATTATGGATTTCATGGGGTTGAAGTGTAGGAAAGTCACTCAAGTAGCAAGCAGTTGAAAATGAATATCTGCATCAAAAAAGAGAGGTAAAAGTCAGAAATAGAAAACTGGAAACCAAATGCATAGAGGCTAGATTTTATAAGCAACTGAGGAAAATTCTGTTCTAGCTCAGGAGTCAGCAAACTACTACTCCAGGGTCAAATTTTCCCTGCTACCTTTTATTACTATTATTATACTTTTTATTTTCAGATAACTATAGATTCACCGGAAGTTGAAAAACATAATAGAGAACCCATGTAACCTTCACACAGTTTCCTACAGTGCTAACCTCTTATAGAATTCTAGCACAAGATCATGACAAAAATATTGACACAATCTCAGTCTACTAAACTTACTCTTATTTCTCGTTTTTCTTATTCTTACTTATGCGGGCGAGTATTTAGTCCTGTGCAATTTTACCACATGTTTAGGTTCATTTATCCACCATCTCAGTCAAGGTATAGAAAAATTCCAGTGCCACAGGGCTCTCTTTTATTGTCTTCTTCCCTCTTCCACTTTTTCTCTCCCTCCCAATCTCACTTCCTCCCGTTTGATTTTTTATTGCTTAATTTTTTTTTAAAGATTTTTTTTTTTATACATACAAGCTGGGGTACAGGCCAGAGGCGTGGGGCGGCGAGAGGGTTCACCAGAGACAGAGAGGGGAGCAGAACAGGCAGATCAGAGGTACACTGCTGAGGGGAGCAGTGGGCGAGGCAGGAGAGGTCTGCCGCACCATGTGGGATTTTCCCCGGCCGGGCGTTGAACTCGTGTCGCCGCTGCCAACAGCTCCACAGCGCAGCGCTCAACCGCTGCGCCACCGGGGAGGCCCCTTAATTTTTTCTTGAACTAATGTTGCTTTACAATATAAGTTTACACTATGTTACTACACCATACCCAACACCAAAGAACCATAATATTCCACCACGTCCTTTAGATGACCTTCTTTGCTCCCTCTGGTAACCTCACTCAGTTCTACTTTCAGATTTCTAGAGTTTGTTTTGGTTTAATTTTGTCTGTTGCTTTGTTTTGTTTCTTTATATCCTATATACAAATGAAATCATCCAGTATTTTCTTCTCCTGCTGACTTATTTCACATAACATACTTCCCTCCAGTTCCATCATGTTGCAAATGGTAAGATTTAATTTTTTTTTAAATAAATGACCATTCTGTTTTGTACATTATCCATGCATCTGTGGTTGAGCACCTAGGTTGTTTCCATTACTTGGCTATTGCAAATAGTGCTGCTATGAACACAGGCGTGCATAGATACCTTCTATGTAGTGTTTTTGCATTCTTCAGGTAGATACCAAGGAGTGGGATTGTAAGATCATATGGTAGCCCTAATTTTACTCTTTTGAGAAACTGCCATATTCTTTTCCATAGGGCTGGGACCAGTGTACATTCCCATGAACAGTGTCAGAGGATTCCTTTTTCTCCAGAACCTCAACAACACTTTTTTTCTGTTTTTGTTTTTGCTAAGGGTCATTCTCACAATGTGAGATTTTACATTGTGGTTTTGATTTTCATTTCCCTGATGATAAATGATAATGAGCATTTTTCATGTATCTGTTGGCTGTTTGTATCTCTTCTTTTGTAATATGTATTTATTAGCTTTTCTGCCTGTTTTTTTTTAAATTGGGTTGTTTTCTATTTGTTGAGTTGTATGAGTTATTTGTAGATCATAGGTATTAGACTCTTGTTGTATATATGATGTGCAAATATTTTGTTCCATTTGACAGAGTGCCTTTTTGTTTTAATAATAATTTCTTTCTCTGTGCAGAAGATTTGAGGCCTGATGGTAGTCCAGATGGTTTATTTTTGCTTTGTTTCCCTTGCTGTTGGAGTCAAGTCCCCAAGACATTTCTGAAGCCACTGTCTTGGAATATTTTGCTTATGTTTTCTTCTATGTTTGTTGGTTTCTGGACTTATATCCAAGTCTTTACTCCATTTTAAGTTAATTTTTATGTATTATGTGAGATAATGGTTCAGTTTCATTGTTTTGCTTATGGCTATACAGTTTTCCAACCACAATTTGTGAAAGAAACTTTCCTTTCTCCGTTGTTTATTCTGGGCTCCTTTTTCAGAGTTAACTGTCCATATAAGTGTGGGTTTATTTCTGGACTCTCCATTCTATTCCATAGCCTGTATGTCTATTGGTATTTCAATATTGTACTGTTTTTCCCTTTTAAAACCATACCTCCCTTCTTCCCCATTCAACTCATAGCAATCTCTAATCTGTGCTACATTTCTATAATTTTGCAATCTCAAGGACTCTATATGAATGGAGTTATACAGTATGTAACCTTTTGTGATAATTTTTTTTGCTTGGCATTATTCTTTGGAGATTTGTCCATGTTGTGGTGTAGAACAAAAATAAATGTCTTTTAATTGGTGAATAATATCACAAGGTGTGGATCTACTGCAATTTGTTTAACCATTCACCTGTTCAAGGACATATGGGTTGTTTCCATTTTTTGATTATTGTAAATAAAGGTGTTATGAATATTTATATACAGGTTTTTGTGTGAACATAAGTTTTAATTTCTCTGGGATAAATGCCCAAATGTATAGTTACTAGGTCATTTGGTAATTATGTATTTAATTTTTAAAGAAACTATCAAACTAGTTTATAAGGTTGATGTACCATTTATAGTACTATTGCAATGTAGTCCCCTACCATGTTTTTATTTTAAAAAGTTTTATTGGAATATAGTTACAATCTTTTGTTTACCTGTATGTATATAGCTGTTTTCACACCATATTGATAGAGTTAAATAGTTATGACAGGAATCATATGGTCTACAATGACTAAATTTTTTTCCACCTGACCATTTACAGGAAAATGTTTCTGCCCTTTTCTCTAGGGATTTTATTTCTCTTGCTGGGAATGTAGACCAGAATTCAGAAACCTGGCTGGGAGTGGTTATAGAATATTAAAATAAAGCATAGATGCATGAATTTTGAGTTTCAGGCAAAGTTGATCCATGGCTGCTGAGACGTAAGGCACTCCTGTGATTGTATTCATGTGTGCAGTTTGCTTTGAGGGAAATTATGTTATGGAAATGGGGAGATCCAGGATTGAATGAGAGATTTGTATGTTGCTGGTGCCTAGATCTTCTGAGAAGACAACCTACAATTGGAGGAAGGTATTGATGAAGTGCTGTGAGCATGGAGGACATAGGAGGAGATAAAGCTATCCACTGAGAACAAAGGAAATTCTAACATTTTTTCCACTTCTGTTGTCATCAATTATAAGAATGACAGCTATTTAAATATTAGGATTTTTAAAGGGGAAAGTGGTTGGATATTTCAAAACTCAAGTGTAAAATGCACCCAACTGAAACTAAAATATTTCAAAAATGTATATGTCAGAATAGGAGGAATGTAGGTGTAGAGAGGTTCATAGACTACTGTGATTAGAGGGGATTGGCTGCCATCACATGATACTAAGGTCCTGGAGGATGACTTAGAGGGTAGACTGAAAAGTAAATTTGGAACAGATGTTGATATCTTGAGAAATTTGGTAATAATTGCCTTCTTATCAATTTACTACCACACATTACATTGTTGAAAAAGTTCAAGTTTCCTAAAGGCAGAATGGCAAGGAAGCAGAGTATGTCATATGGGTAACATGGGCTTCATGCCACTCACCCTTACGGCTCAATTTCTTCATTTGTGTGGCCTGGTGGAGGAAATGAAGAACAAGGACACTGATACCTTCAACTCCATCTCTCCCCCAGGTTTCACAGTTATGGTTACAAGAATGTAAAAGGCACTATTATCAGGAAAATGCTAGAATTTTAAGAGGCCAGACAAGGAAGTATGAGTGGGAGAGAAAGATTTGACAGATGTCAGGAATCCATTGCTAGTCGCCTGGTGTCTGCTGAGGTATTGGGCAAGAGCCACAACAGGTAGGTAATGCTTAGGATGGACTTGAGAACACTGAGCCCGTGCAGGTGGAAATCCACAGCCCCCAAATATCTATCTTCCTCTTCTGCTCTTGCGTACTAGCTTAAAGATATGTTTCCATCAGGCTTCTTTTCTAAGGTGCTGCATTTTCTACCAACTCTTAAGTCACAGGGCCTCTAAAAGCTCATTTTATTTGCTGTGTCACATTAGCTTGTTTGAGTATCACTAATGACAGTCACCTGGGTACTTTCATGTGTTGAAGAGAATCCATTCAATTTCTTTGTCCTGCAGTATTAGAACAATAGCATTGTGTTCTTTATGTCCATCATCATCTTTCTCGAAACTTCTTTCAACTCACTGTTACTTTGAGGAAATATCTTTGTTTTGTTTTTCCTATTTTGCTTATGCTTTTGCCACACCTACAAACTGATTTCCTTATAAACCTCTCACAATGTCTTTCAGAACCTCAGGTCTGTGGTTTATGTAACCTGTATGGTTACATCAGATAGCCCAGGAAACACAAAGGAGCAGAAAACAAAGAAGAACATTAATCTATGGACAATTAAATTGGGGTACTTCGGCGCTAACATGGCAACTGAAAGCTCTCCAAAGGCCTTATGGGTCCACTAAGGATGACCTCAGATAAATTTAGCAGATGGCCAAATGCCAAGAACTGAGCAGGCATTTTGGTTGCTTTTTCTCCCTCTTATTCATTCAGTAGATTAGAAAAAAACATATGAATGATTAATTCAGTCTTAAGATGCTATGATCTAATTGACTGCAAAACAAAAGAGAAACAAAGTTAAAGGGATTTGAGAATTCTATAAAGACTAAAATAAAACGGCACATTTGTTTGATTCCTCCCTTTGTCGTATTACTTTGTAATATCTATTCTACTAAACATGTCCTTAGTTACCTTGGAAATGAAAATGATGACAACAGTAAAATGTTGTGGCTCTCAGGATATTCAAACATTTTTCACTTTAACTGAAACTATGGACTTTGTTTCTTTGGATATGATTAAGACCACTAAAGCAATTTGCCATAATTCCCCCTTCTAGTTTACTGCTTGATTTGTTAGCACTGATTAATATGTGTAGTAATCCCAATTCTAATTTTATGTAAAGACAGGAAGGTAAAGGGACACACCTGTGCCCTGGAAAAGAGGTTTATATAATAGCAGCTGAATGTTTTTCTTTCTTTTTTCCTTCTTTTCTTAACGTCCTTCCATTCTTCCTTCCTATTTTGCTTTTATGTGTAGACAGATATAGGGTGCACACTTAATTTTTTTTTTAATAAATCTGTGGTGACACTTCCCAATTTTGAAGCCACTGTAACTCATGAATAAGGATCTGTTAAAAGACATGTATTTTGAACTGGGAGGAGACAAGCAAAGAATGGACTGAATGACCCACTTCTAAGCTTCACCTAATCTATTATGAAAACAATTAAGTGGATGGAACTATAATTTAAGAATTGTAAGCAAGTGACACTGGCTGACAGGGTTATTAAAAAAGCAATTTTTAGATGCCAGAGAGAATATAGTGAGATTATATAACAGATTCAGTATTATTGTGTAGCTTCTTTTAAGTTTCTCTGAATGCATTACTCACATTTTTCTGGCTTATGAATAATTTAATTTTGATTACATAGAATTTGCTAGGTAAATTGTATCAGCTAGGCAAATTCACTAAGCATTTGAAATAATGTTACTGATATTTCCGTCTTCACAAGTTTGAGGAATAAACTAGAGAAACATCCTTTTGTATTCAAACTGGAATGACTCCGAGCCCCTACCCCCTTTTACTGAGCTGCTTCTTACCAGATCCTCAAAGCATTGTAGCACCTGAGAACCAGCCCTTCACCCTCACATGGTGAGTCTTCAGTCACCTGCCCAACGAGCAGAAACTTGAGAAGCCCACATGAAGCTATTTTCAAGACAAAGAAACTTTTTCAGTATTTCCTTGAATCTCTGTGGGCTATTGACATTTTGAGGTAAACACCACCTTCCCATTAGCAATGTAAACTTCCCCATGGGACATGGAGGTATACCGAATTCACTGTGAAGCTAGCATATAAATCTACCTTTGTTTTCCACAACTCCAGTACTCCTATATTGAGAAAAATACCAATATTAAATTAGTATCCTACATAGTAATAGTCTGCACACATATAGAATGTAAAAAAATAGAATGTAGAAAAATGTAAAATATAGAATGTAAATGTAAAATGTAGAATGTAAAAAAATCAATATGATGTGTAGATAAGAATATATAGGATGTACAGAGCTTTTCAAGAGAAAACAGACTGAAAAGCAAATTCCTCGAATGGTGTCTTCCAAAGATACATACCCAAGTGGCACTCAGCCGTGGTCAGATTACATCAGTAGCAACTAAAGAAATATTAGTTGATTGACTATTACTTTCTAAATAGTGCACAGAAATTTAGCATGACCGAATATCAGGTTCTGGGAATTAGATCCCCACTCTTTGATTGTGGGGCTTCTAAACTGTACAATTTGGAAGCAGCATCTCTCTGGTGGTGAGGCAGAGTTATAAGCCTTGAAATTGTAGCCAATATGAGAGTACCTGTGATTTTACAAAATGATTTGCCATGTGACTGGCAAACTAGCAAGATGTTACCACGTCAGCACCAGTCCTGGCATAATATGGAAGCCAGTTTAGGGGACTTTATTCTAAGCACTTATGTTGATGAGGAAACCTGGTTTAATCTCTAGTTTCCATTGAAATTTGAAAAAATTCAACTCATTTTCTGACAGGCCAAGCTGTAGGCAGTCCCAGGCAAGTTCTTTATTAATACTCAGTCCTCCTCCCAAAGAAAGCCATTAACCTTATGGCAGCTTCATTATGTTAACAACGTGGCCTCATTTTCAATGGGAGACAATGCAACTCATTGGTATCATTATGGAGAGCTCTTAATATACTGACTAGGTGACTAATCACAAGGTTCAGGTCATACTCACCCAAGATAGACAGAGTATCGCCATTTGTAAGAAGGGCCAGGAGTACATTGTCAGGAAAAGTAAGATTAACATTCTTGGTGGAGGCTCAAAAGTTAAGCAAAGGCCAACCAGCCACTTATAATATTGTTTTGAAGACTTCTCCATGACTGAGAAACTTGTATCATCCTAAAGGGAGAAGCGGCTGTGCTGCATGAGTGGTTTCCCTCTTGGGACCCGGTTCCAGCAGTCATTTTCATTGACCTGTACTGGTAGGATAGCATGGCAGAGTTACGCAAGAAGGCAAGAGGACTGACCACGATGGTTCCACTAGCACACACTAAAATGTCTGTCATCTATCTCCCTATTACCTTTAGTACTAGGAATGATGGCAAGTTCATTATCATGGCACATTAGTTGAAGAAGTTTATAACTGGAGAAAATGGTCTTGTGTTTTCTGGTGTTCCATTATCTAATTGAGTAGGAAACAGAGTTGTCCATCTAGTACATGAGTTGTATATTGAGGCATCTGCAATTGGACAATCTATGTATTTCTATCAACCTGAGTCTCTTGGAAACTCTGGAGTGTTAAAGTGGTAGGCTATTATCCCCCACAGGGACTGTATTTGGGAGCCCTCTTTATTCCTGTCTTATTAAGTGGTCCACACAGTTTGCTATTATTTCCTCCATCTTATACCAACTAATTAGTCCTTCAGTGACTATTTATGCCCCACTGTTTGTGTGCATGTGTGCATGCATACATGTGTGAATATGTGTGGTTTATCAGGGACATGGGTCAATATTCCCTCAAATGGAGCTAAGTGAGTCTCTAAGGTCCTGATTAACAACCTAGGAATTCAATACAGATTCTCTTATTCTCTGCAAGTCTCCCATTTCTAGTTTCCATAAACAGTGGTCACTGATCCCAGCAGTCAGCTATCCTTCCAAGATGGACACACCAAAGACTTATCCTACCTTCGAGGTAGGACTTTAATCTCTAATCCTTTTAGTAACACTAGAAGTCAGTGGCAGGTCTTTGGTCAGATGCCTGGTATCATTGTCATGGAAAGAAGGGCACACAGTCAAGGAGCATTCTCACAAAGGCTGCTAGAGTAGTGTCATTGGCGAAAATCTAAGGAAACAGAAGAAACAGATACATGAGCCCTCTTCCCTGTTACACAGAGACCTAGCAAGACTGGGCAGAAGAACCTAGTCTTTGGGCTCTGGAATGTTTAGGTTTAATGGTTAAAAAAAAAAAAAAAAGTACCAGCCCATGCATGGTTGATGAGAAGCCAGGGTATGGTAACAAAAGTCTGGTAGAACTATGCTTAGTCATTCACCAGATCCTGCCAGCTCAATTTTGATGGTTGAGAGTGGAAATCCAGTTTCACGCCTTGCAATTGTAGTCATATGACATGGCAGGCTAGTAGCAGAATTCATCACAGCTGAGGAAGCACCAGTCTTATTTTCAATATATTTTCCAGTATTATCAGAAGTGGATTGGGGTCCAAACTAGCACTGGTTGTCCTAAGCACTGCACTGTGGAAATTATTGAGGCCGGCTTTCATAAAATCCATTTTGAATAAATTAACAGTTACCTCTCAGAAGGCTCAAAGTAGAAATTGTACATATCCTCAGTGTTCAACCAAGTTACTTAAATGAAAGAAGTAAAATTCATTACGAGATAAATACTATGGTGAACTAAACCAACCTACACAAATGAGGAAGTCACTGCCCAGCAACGATTGTTGTCCTGTGCAAATGTGGAAGTTTATTACCAGTTCTTTCATGTCACGAAAGCAAGAAAAATAACAAATATGGAGTTCAGTGTGAAATGTAATTGTTTTTACAATAAAGTCTCTCATTAAACTAGTGTGAGTTTGTGAATCCCTCGTTTGCAACCTCTAAAAACATATAAGTTGTTATAAAGTTCAGCACTGAAATAAGAGGGAGAAAGAAAAATGCAGTCCAAGATTTGTTAAAACAACTCCAGAGCTCTGCCCCTTAAGGTATTGCTCAGGAAAGTGCTTTGTGATTCTTTTTGAGTAGTCCCCATTTTAAGCCTAATGGTCATCCATTAACCCTGCAAATCTGTCTCTTTCTTTGAGAAATGACTTTACATTTGTTTGGAAGACTGAGTACATTTTACTACTGCCAAGATTCCCTATGATATTTCAAAGATATTATTTGCTGTCTTCTTGTTGCTTTTGCAGTTTTTAATGCTACCATAAACATAAACATGGAGCAAAAGAACTTGTTTAGAAACAGTTCATCCCTCTAGAACTAAATCTGGAGTGTTTTTACAAAATACCATAAATAATGTCATTCCATCCTTGAGATGGAAGAAGGGGGTGTGATGGTGGGCGTGCTTGAGTGGCAGCTCAATCTCTTCTCATCAGTTTATCACTTTCCTGTGGGTTATCTCAGTGTAAAGCAGAAGAATATTTTTAAAGAAGAAATAGGTCCCAAAATATAAGGGTTTTTGAAGTACGTGTTTCCTTGTCCAATTTTCAATATATTATTTTTTAAAGAAGACATCAGCATCATGATCAGACTATTACATTTAGCAGTCGGCTACATGGGTGCAAAACACACACACACAAAAAAAAACCCTTTGTTGGAATGCTTTACACTTTCTACAAAACTAAACCTGTGGTAACGAAGATATGTTTTAAACAGTACTCAATATTATTTTTAATTTAAATTTTCAATTATACTAAATAGAAAATGAATACAAGACAGAAACAGGCATGAGAGAACAAAAAGTGCTGGGTCCTTTAAAAAAAAGCCTAAAGTAGAAAAATGAGTAAAATCAGATGGAGATAGAAATCCAGGGATCATTAGCTTGAGGCAGGAGGTGTTATGAATTCAGAGAACGTTACCTTAAAGTGGGGAAAAGGAGGAAGAGAGAGTTGAGAAAGAGAAAACATGGGAAATTGTCTCCACTAAAACACTGACAAACTGTTCAGTCAAAAACGTGCCCCACCCATCTGAAGGGTTGTGAACACATTCATTTCAGAATTGGGAGAAGGATCTGGGGAAATAAACTTATATTTACATTTATAAATCTTCTGAGCTCTGAGTGAACCAACCACGAACAGATGAAATTATTTAATTGTTCAGGTCATCGACAAGATTATTCTGAGAACTTTTAGGTTTCAGCACACTGCATGGGACTCAAGGTAAAAGATAGAGCAGGGGAAAAAAAAAGCAAATAAAAATATTACATAGTTGGTCTATCTCTGAAGATTGGGCAAGTTACTTGTGTGTAGTGAGCTGACGGTGCAGGGAATTAGTATAAATCACATGGGCAAGATGGGATGCGTTCTGCTGTGACCTTTATCCTGAATCAGCATTACTGTGTTTATTAATCTTGTCAGCTACAGTGAGATGTATGTGTGTGGGTGGTGGGGTAGTATATGGGAAAAGAAACATTTAAATTAGGCAAATTGAAAAGTTATAAAGAAGGAAATGTGTGAGTTTGTGTTGTTATCTTTGGTTTGATAGTGGCTGTCTCTCAAGATAGTTCTTTCCTTCCCATAACTGTGGAAATGGATGCATAGCTACTCTCGCATGAGCATACAGAAAGTCTCAAAGAGGAGATCAACTGACTGTGTGAGCAAACACAGTCAGAAACACAGGAAAATCTGATGGTCCAAGGGGCCAGGGTGGTCAGTGAGAAGTGGGAGATGGTGTGACCCACGCTTTCGTGATCACATGAACCTGATGTTCTGATATTAGGAGAAGATGTTCTGAGACCTGATGTCCTAGGTTGTGTTGTTAGGGGCAGATGGAGAAAGAGACCAAATTGCTTGGCTGGTCAATAAGGATGGATGGGAACAAATGAAGAGGGAAAAGAACTGTCTGACTCCCTGATTTCAAATGTATATACAAGAAACCAAACTATGGAGAAGAGAAATCAGAAATGCTGTGAGCATGACTAGAAGTTAGGGCAGGTCATGACTTCAGAGATAACAGCCAAAAGATATTTTACTTATTAGAATAAAAGAAAGCCTTGGCATAAAATACTAGAGTGGAGTAGAGTCAAAAGGATTCTGCAGTCCTGCAATGTGAATAGAGGAGCAAGCACACTGAACTGGACAGAGGCATGGGGACTGCTGGGATGGAAAGTGGGGTGTTGATCTAAATGGGCCACCCAGCTCAAAGAGTGAAAGCAGACAAACTACAGAAGATCACACTCTAGTCTGGTCTTGTCCTTTCCTACATGTCTCCACATCTCCGCCTTAAATAATTCCCCTGTGATGCAAGTTTTTTTTTTCTCTTGAGAGGAGTGTACAGTCCTTTGGGGATTGGGTATACTTAGAGTCGACACTTTGACCTTCCTAAATATTTTTTCTATAGGGCCTATGTAATCAAGTGTTGCCTTATTTATTTGACCTGGTTTATGGGAGTGGGGGAGGTAGTGGTGTGTGTGTCTCTGCGAAGTATCCTTATCCAGGAATCCTGAAAAATCAGAATAAAAAAGATCCTCAGATTCTCGATGTAGAGTTACTAACCTCAAGCTTTTCAAGTGCCCAGAAAGGCATTAGACAAAATATCCCCCAGACATAGAGCAGAGCTTATAGATCTTCAGTTCTTCTGCTGGGATTACAGTATGTGGTAATAGGGAGTGAGGGGTTTAGCTTGTAAAGGACTGTGAATGATATCGCAGTATGGAGAGGTTCAGTCTGTCTAAACTTCTGTCAAAGTTTCCTCCTTTGAGCCACATACCATGAGATCAATAAAATTTGCTAAAATTCCACAAACAAAATTGCTCCCTGATTTCCATAGATTGCATCCAATTGACCCCATGGGAAGACCCCTCAAGGACTGAAAGCATTAGGGCATTGATCTAGTTCTTAGCTACAGTATCATTAGCAAATTACCACAAGAAATATGCTGGAAGATAAAATGTTGAAGCTATAGCCATAAGAATGTGGAATGTTAGGGAATTTAGTAAAACCTTTTCCACTTTCACCAAATAGTGTGCTTCGGCTGTTTCAAAACAATGTCTTAATTTCTCGACGCCTGAAAAACACTTTCACATAATGTTTAGGATAAATATAGGGAATGCACACATAGTCAACATACAATTCAGTCATTACAGTGTTTGAACTAAACCCTCTGAGTCCTAGAAGGGACAGATGCTACTTTTCTTTAAAACTGTTTACCAGGGCCTCCCTCGTGGCACAGCGGTTAAGCGCTGTGCTGTGGCGCTGTTGGCAGCGGCAACACCAGTTCAATGCCCGGAGTCCAATGCCCAGCCGGGGAGATTCCCACATGGCGCGGCACACCTCTCCTGCCTCGCCCGCTGCTCCCCTCAGCAGTGTGTTTCCATTGATCTGCCTGTTCTGCATCCCACTTTGTCTCTGGTGAACCCTCTCGCCACCCCCCACCTCCACCTCTGGCCTGTACCCCAGCTTGTATGCATAAATAAATGAATCTTTAAAAAAAAAACAACTGTTTACCAGGTAGAGGAAATGAGTAGTAGAACTAGGATAGGGAGAGTTTTTTAAACATATGTGAATATGATTTAATTAAGTTTCACATTGTTACTCTGAGCAGTCAAATCTAGTCACTAGTAAATGGAAATCCTGAAATTCTTTACTCTATCAAAGTTCAGAGCATAATAAAAACACCCAAATTAGTCACAAAACCAAAGTAACATGGTTAAAACCAAGTGTCTCTGCGGTTAGGTGCTTGAAGACTCCACCATCAAGATTCAAGTGACTAAGGAGTAAGGAAATGCAGTGATGAGACCATCATGAGCTGAAAGAAAACTCAGGTACAGAAACTTTTTAAATGAGCACTGCAGCTCAGGTTACTGAAACTGCCCTTGGACATGACATGCAGGGTATTGTTGTTAGCAAGGATTGCCAGTCTCTTAGCAGGTAAGATGAGGAACAGCCAGGACCCCTAAACCTGCTGCCCCCAAACCGCATAAAGACAAACATATTCAATGCATAAAACCTTCAATAGAAAAGAACTTCAATACAATGAGTGTGCAATAGAGAGAAGAGAAAGAATATAGTTTCCAAATGAAGCACCCTAAGTTACCCATACCCTCGTGGGCAAATGCCCAGCTAGTGTTGATCCAAAGTAGAGCAGCTGAAGCCCAAAATCTTGCCACAAATCTAAGGCACCTTTTGGCAGGAAACCATAGAAAAGGGGCAGAAGGGACTGGGCAAGTCTAAAGATAATAGAAAAATCAATATACAAGTCAAGATAAAGGCTTCCATTGTCAGTTTCCCCACAGATCTCTCACCCACATCTCTGTTTCTTTCAAGTGTCTCTTTCCATGTCCCAAGTCCCTGGGACAAGTCCAAGACCAAGAAGCAAGTGTGGCTTCTTTGCATGTCTCTCTGCTCCATGGGACTCCTCCAAGTCATCTTCTCTTTTCTTCCTTCTTCCTTTCTTTTCTCCTTTCTGTCCTTCCTCCCAAGTCCTTTTCCCCGTCTTTCCTAGATTCTCACTGCTCAGCTCCACCCTTCCTTGGATGGAGCAGGGAACCTGGGACCTCCCCTTTCTATGGATGGCAGGCAATGGCTAGTTAGATGGAAAAAAATGTTTCGATGAGTCAATCTCTGATATAGGAAAAGAAACTCTACATGCTATAAGAGTTGTATTCAGCACTGTACTTACACACAATTGTAGGTCAGTGCCAGCCATTTTCTAAGAGACATTAGGGTAAACAAGAGAGTCATCAAGTTTTTCCACCCGCCCATCAAGGATAGACCTTTGCAGTCCTACATGCATGCCCGATGGCAGGCACCTGAAGAAGGGTGTGGGCGTGCGTAAGTGGGTGCACCTAAGCCAGAGACCGGGCTTATAAGCAACAGGAGCAGAAGCAGCAGGAAGGAGCAGAGAACAGAGTGTGAAGCAGAGGACCATTTGGGGTGCAATAGAGACCATGAGAGAATGCCTGAGAGCTTGAGAGAGTGAAGATTTGCCGGGGGCTGGGAGGCCTGCCAGCCTCCCGGCCCCCTGGATCCTCAGCCTGCCCTGTACCTGGCTGCCTTACTCAAAAGACTATTAAAAGTCTTAAAAGCCACTGAGGGCTCCAGAACTCCTTTGAACCGTCTGAGCAGCTCCATAGAGAACCTGTTCCCAATGCTCCTTCTGCTGCTACAGACATCACACATGGAGTTGGGGATCAAAGAAAGAAAATGGGGCTGGGTCAAGCATGCTGTCCAAGCCTGGGTGACTTCTATTCTTTCTTAGTCAATCTATTTTGGGATTTTACCGATCTCCAATTCAAAAATGCATTTGCTTATTTTCCATTCAACCTGAGCCAATATTTACAGTGGTAGGAAACACAAAATGTGCTAAGGTGTTTTAAAACAAATTTCTCCTTTTAAAAAAGGAAAACATTCTTCCTTAATCTTTTGGCACTATGAATGAGCTTAGCAAACTTTAGTTTGACTTTTTAAAAGTTTTGTGAGATAATCACTGAAGCTGGGTGGGAGGAGGGAGACGGGGTACCAAATAAAGCCAGTTACCTTAAATCCTGACTTAAATGAAAACTATTTAAACTATTTTAAATAGCTTGCTATTAATTATTGAACTGCTTTACTGAAATATGTGCTATTTCATCATTCATTGTACAGAGAGACCTAAAGATGAGTCATGGAAACTCCTGAAGGAGGTACTGTATTATAAGGAGACTTGGAAAGAAACAGGGAGGAGAAGGAGATGTTTAGTAGACCTGTAACAGTGTGATATTGGTGCGTGTGTGTGTGTGTATGAAAGAGTGAGAGAAAGAGAGAGAGAAAGAGAAAGACAGAACTTCTCATTGACAACAACACCCCAGGCTTGGTGGCTTCTGTTGACTTCTCAACCCTCTCCAATTCACTGGAATAGTTGCAGTGACAGCAATGACAAGGCATGGGTGCTGGAGCCAGCCATCAGCGCTCTGGGTTGAATGTTGGCTCTACTGCTTGTCAGGTTTATTACCTCAAAAGGTTATTCAACTTAGTTTTCTGATTAGTTGTCCTGATTAATAAATCATTGAACCTTAAACAATAACTGGCACTACTAGGGTGAGGGGAGCAAGGCACTTACTTTGGGCACAAAATTTAAGGGGTCACCAGAAGCCTCAGTAAAGAAGATAAATAATATTTAATGTTTTAAAAACTCAAAAGGTCAGTGGTGGCTAACTTTCTGTTTTGAACCCACAGTTGAATTCCCAGGATCCACAGGTTTTTTGGGTTTTAAAAGACAAGAACCCTGATCTAGGCATTTCTAGTCATATTGCAAAGCACATATATTTATCAATCCTAAAAAAGCATTGGTAGCAATGAAAATAAAAGATCTCTCCACAATTATTAAGTTAGCAGTGCCATTTTACCTCAACCACCAGTGGAATCTCTGGAGTTGTATATGTATTTCTTTTTGAAACCCATTTAATATTATTGCCCACATATAAGTCCTAGGCTGCTCCCTTGTGATTGTGCTTGCTTTTCCTATTTGTAAATGAAACCATATAGAATTCTACCCTGGCAACTTTTCTTATTATTCTTTCCCAAGACAGTGCTAAATCACAGATGATGACAACCGGAGACACCAGGATCTCTGGGCACATATCAAAAACCCTGAATCATCCATTGGCAATAACATAGCAGCACATTCTCTCAATGTTTGGTGCCTTTAGAATGTGTTACAGTTTCGAAGATAAGAATGTTCCCACCCACCGTCTATCTCCTCCCCAAGACAGACTGCGTTTTCCCCTCTCCCTCCTTCAAGGAAAATTAAATGAAGATCACTAATGAGCAGTTTTATTTTCTTTTCAGCAAAGGTCAGCAATCCCACAGCAGCAAATTAATCCCAATTAGTAATGATATTTTGTCTTGATAAATGATGACACATTTGATTTACTGTGTTTCCAGGATGCAGGCGGCAAATGTTAATGATTTGGTTTGCTGGGAATTTATACTCTTGCTCATTTCCCATTTGCTGATCAGTTGCACTCATGAAGACTTGGCTGCTTCAACTAATGAACTGAGGGCCTCACAGGAATAATGGTGTGTTCGGCAGGGTTCATTTTTTTTTCATGCCATCTGTAGAAATGCAGGTTCCTCTCAGAAAATATCTCTGGCAGCCAGGAAGGAGCGATTATGATCATATCAATGTCGCTTATAATTTGTATTTCACTTGTTTAATGGCATCCCCAATAAATGAAGCTTTTTGTAGAGAACAAAACTAATTATAGCAAATTCAGTGTGTGTGTGTGTGTGTGTGTGTGTGTGTGTGAAGAAGATTCATAAATAGAAATATACCTAGTCTTTCCTCATTTCCTTAAAATATTCTGATAGCTGTGATACAGTTTACATAATAATTTATCTGCCGAGCTGCTATGGTTTTAAATTAGACCATGAGGATTTTTTTCTTGAGGTCTTTATCACTGAACACACCATATATTTGTTTGCAATATATGCACACATAGGTCAAATATTCTCACACCCCTGGCTCCCTCTGGGTCAGTTAGTACTTTAGGGATGCCAGGGGCACTTTGCCTCCTCACAGAGGCTCCCAGGGCTGTCTGCTGAGGCAGTGCAAGCCAGGCTATAGGTGATTCTGGGAGTAGAGACTGCCTTCCGACTATCGCCAAGGATTCAATGCAAAAGGAAGCCCAGAGGGAAGGTTGACTCCTTCACCTCTGAAAGTCTGATGTGCTTTCCATACCTCAGATATAATCATTGCTACAGGAAACTGTTGTGATTGGCTGTAACTCCAGGCAGGTTTATCTCCTGTTTGTTTACATGGCACTGTGAGAATGAAATATGAGGGATCATTACCCATCCTCATTTAAGAGCTAGAAAATGTTAGAAGCCCTAATAGAATCTCCTTCAGGGAAAAGGATGTTTTCTTCTCATTCTTAATCATTGTTCTGAGTATCAACTAATATAAAATCAATAAGCTTCACTCTTCTTGCTTAATGGGACACTTTTTATTACAGTAAATTACTGGATCCACATTATGCATCTTCCATTACCTTTCCTTTCCTAAAGAAAAGATCCAGTTGGTTTTGCACTCTGGGATGAACTTGACATTCTCTGAAATGTAAATGGTTAGGGACATTTGACTATGGTTTCAGAACCTGCTGATTTGGACTTGTGCAAGAAGATTTATTCATGAGGTGGTTGTTGTTTGTTTGTTTGTTTGTTTGTTTTGCCAGACAAGTTGCCTATTTTGGTAATGTGCCCTGCTTTTCAGGAAGAGATGAGGACTTTCCCCCCCTCATTTCCCCAGTGTCCAATAGAGAAACCGTTATCTCTATTAACCCAGTACCTCTGGGGAGCAGACACAAGATAGAATTAAATTTGCAAGGAATTTATAAAGGGAAATTCCTGAGTGAAAAGAGGTAGGGGCAGAACCAGAGGAGGCTAAGAACACCTCAGGTTATACTAATGTCAGTGCTTTAAAGTTTTTCTCTGAGTCCAGTAGAATGAAAACCCAGTAAAGACCCCCCACCCCGTATATTTACAAGCAAACTATACTTAAACAAAAGCAACACCTAAATGACAAATAGGAAAAAAAAATCTTTGCATACACCAAGAGCAATGGCATGGCATAAAGAAATAGAAAAGTTTGAATTAAACTATTTTCAGAGCTTTACATGGGCAGTACAACCTATGAGTCTGAGGGAGAGCTGCTTTACAGAGCCTTTCTGCTGTTGTTGCCTCAAGAGTACACACCCACTCTGGGGACTATAAAACCCAGCAATTATACTATAAAAGGAGGTCCACAGAGCTGGATGTAAAACAAAGGGTGCACCACTGGAGAACTAAAGAAGTGTACAGAGTAGTTATTGTCAACTTGAACCTGTGGCTCCCAAACAAGAACAATCTGAACTAGTAGAGAGAGCTACATCAGATCACCTACCACTCCTTACAGAAGAAGCTGCTATTTGCAGTGTATGCCTGTGATACATAAAATAACTGCCTTACCCCCACCCAGGGTTAAAGGCAAGGTAGCAGCCAAATCCTCACATCAGCCAGAGTTTGAAGCACCTGGATCATAGCCAGGGTAAGGTCCCATAGCACTACTCCAAAGGCAAAGAGAACAATTTCTAGATTGTTCCGTGAATCAGCTGTAATTCCCATCCTGCGCTACATCTACTGTTCAATTCAGGTAAATGATGGAGGCTGATGCAAGATTGTTCAAGAAATGTTGGCTGAGGAGTTTGCCTGGGGAAGAGGGTCACTGTGTATACATATGACACAAAACTTAGTGCTCACTTTTGGCAACACTTCAGTACCCTACAGTCCCAGTTCCTACCTGCTATCCCTTACTGGCACCAGTGCCCAGATCATTTGAACATATGCTGGGTCATCAGCCAAAGAAGTAACAGACGCCTAAAGATCCTGTGTGAAAAACCCAGTACTATACCCAGCTATTTGGATATGAGATATAAAACCAATTTATTAATATAAGAAAAAGAGGCTTCTTACTATAATCCATAAAAGTAAAAAAGAGACAGAAAGCATATCACAAATGCTGGAGCAAAAATAACCCAAAAAAGAACCCCAGATTGATTTCTAAACAAATTAATATGTGATAAACACAGTCCAAGATAGCTTATAATTATGTTGTTGAAAGTTAATGACAGGTAAAGAATATTAAATGTATCAAGACAAAGAAGAGAAACCTAAGAAAACATCCATTGTCTACCTGCAGACATTTCAATGAAATGTTACAATCCAGAACTGAATTGCAGTAAATATTTAAACTACCCAATGGTAAATTTTCTAATCTAGAATCCTTTACCCTACCAGATTATCATTCAAGGCAGATTGAAGATTAAGCTGCTTCACTGAAAAATTTTAAGAACTTAAAATTTAAGAATAAAAAATCAAAAGAATATATCAACACTAAGCCAGAACTTGAAAGAACTACTAAAAGGGTTATTATAAAACAACAAACCAAGTCTAGAGGTAACAGACATGGAGGAGGGACAGAGTAAAAATGTGGCCCAACAGAATAAGTTTGAGATCAAATTGTACAAGGCAAAAATACAGACTTTCAAATGCATATCTCATAACCTTCAAACATCAATAGAAATAACACATAAGATAATGGAAATGGAACCTAAACAAACATGAAGATAGGAGGCCAAAATATAAAAAGACAACATGAACTATGTTATATATATTATATATATATTATATATGTAAATGGAAATAGCGCTTTTGTCCCTGAAATAATCTTAAACATAAATGGCTTAGATTCACCATTTCAAAGGCATAGATAGAGTGGCTGAATGGATTTCCAACTAAAGTGCTACCTTCTGTTTACAGGAAACTCATTATACCATCAAAGACAAACAGAGACTTAGTAAAAGGCTAGAAGAAAATACTACAAGCAAATCACAGCCAAAATATAGGCAATAGCTATACTTGTATCAAATGAAATACATATCCAATTTAAACAGGTAATAAAGAGATAGAGGTAGACATTAAGATTAAGTGCCTAATACCAGGAAATATAATGCTTATAAATATACAGGTGCTAAATGACAGCGCACTAAGATATATGAAGCAAATATTAACAGAAATAAAGATATTGACAACAACATAAAATACTAGGATATTACCTCACACCTGTGAGGATGGCATGCATTAAAAATACAGGCAACAACAAATGCTGGAAAGGATGTGGAGAAAAAGGAACTCTTCTACACTGCTGGTGGGAATGTGAACTGGTCCAACTACTATGGAAAGCTGTATGGCGATTCCTCAAACTGCTAAACATGGAGCTTCCATACGACCCAGCAATCCCACTTTTGGGAATTTACCCAAAGGATACAAAAACACTAATCCGAAAGGATACATGCACCCGTATGTTCACTGCGGCACTGTTCACAATAGCAAAGGTATGGAAGCAACCCAGATGTCCAAAAATAGATGAT
>PVIJ01011701.1:0-53351 GCA_004024925.1 Scalopus aquaticus
TAAAAAAAAAAAAAAAACAGGGGACAAAACAGCACAGGGAACTATGGTGATGGTTCACGGGTGAATTGGTGATGGGAAACCTACAGGGAATACACAATAATGTAAATGACATAAATAATAATAACAATACAAAAAATATTAAAAAAAAAAAAAAAGAATCCATCCTGACTTTCAAAATTGTGTTCTGCCCAGTGGAGGAGCCACTGTAGAGCACAGCAGAATGGCTACAACCAATGTCTCATAAACCTTGGTTACCGCAATCTTTACAGCATAGTCTGAGAAGACGCTAAGCCTGGGTTTTAGGCTTCCTGGTCAAGGGAAGAAGCACTTTGACACAATGCTACTCTTCTGCTGCCAGTACAGAGTTCAAGCAGGGATCCTCTAGAAAGTAGCAAAGAAGGCTGAGCAATGTATGTTTCCAAATATGTGGCTCTGTCACTTCTAACTTACGACATTAAGTTTGTGGGTTTCACTGATCTTTCATCAATCATGTATGTGATCATATCCATTATGCTCATGTTTATCTTGCTTCCTTATTTCTCCTGATTGAAACATTCATCAATCTCATACAATCAAAGTACCAGGATTATTTTTGCTTCAACATCTCCTTCTTTTGCAATATCCAATCACCAAGTCCTATTCCTTCTCTCCATTCCTTTACTTTGTCCACTTTGATCATTTATTTTCTTTCACCTCTTTGGAATGGGGAAGAAAAGGGCACAAGGGATGATGGTGATGGGTCACGGGTGAATCATTGGTGGGTTACCCAAGGGGAATACACAATGTAAAAAATATAAATAACAATAATAATAAAAAAAGATCTCTTTGGAGACTTCCTTGTCTGCCATCTCTGCCACACTGATATATGTAGTCCCCTTCAAATAGATCCAAGGCCCTTAAAACATGATGCTGGAAATTCCTTTCATCAAATGCTTTTGATAATTCCCATAATCCTACAGAACAGGAGTCAAATTTCTTAATTTGCTTTTGATGTCTCCCATAGTCTGGATACAATTCATCTCCCAATAATCACCTTCTCTGAATTTTATAACTGAGAAGCTTGTGCTAATTTTCATTCCCAGAAAATGACTTGCTTTATTTATTGCATGCCCTTCCACATGTGTTCTCACTACTAGTTGGTTTCTACTGCTCTGTTAGTCCATTATTCAAACCCTAGCTATGAAACTATCTCCTTTACAAAAATCTCCTCTGATCTCTTATTACTGGGAATTCCCCTTCTTTTCAATAAACCACTATATCATTGGTAACATCAGCATTTTACTATAATTGTCTAAGAATAAACTGTATTCCCTTACTGTATAAACTCCTTGATGACAAGAATCATTTTTCATTCACCTTTCTTTCTCCAGTAGTGTCTTTCACACCGAGGTATGCTATATATTTGGAAAGAGGAATAATACATCAAAGAGTGAATCAATACTTGGAGCAAACTCATTCCTCAGTCACCTTTCATAATCCATGTGAATGAAAGATTTTGTTAACAGAGATAATTGAAATCTTGAGAAAATCCCCCAGCTTCGCAATATACACCTCTCTAGCAAATCTTTTTACTGAATCAATTTATAAGTAGCACAAAATCCAATGGGAGTTATTTTCTTCACTCTATACTCAATCTCATTTATTCTTATATTCTTTCATTCAATGAAAATTTATTTTTTTAATATTCTCCAGGCCCAGTGCTAGATGCTAGAACTATAGAACTATAGAGAACATGGTTCTTACCTTCAAGGGCTTTCCGTGGGGATGACAGAACAGTCAACCTTATTTCAACATATATGACAAGGGCTCTAATGGAGAAATACAGTTGGCCTTGCAAGGCAAAGGAGACATATTAAGCCAAATCAAGATTCAGTGAAGAGTTTGCTGAGATAGTAATGTCTCATATATATGAACATGTTTGGAGGAAATAGCCCTCCTGGGAGAAGAATTACATATGTGAGAACACAGGGGTCAAAGGGTGCAGGATGAGCTCTAGGGTCTGTAAGCAGTTATTCACAGGAAAAACCACTAAAGTAGTAGCATTTCTTGTGGTTGTTGAAACAAATTAGCACACACTTGGTGCCTTACAACAGCATAAATTTATTTTCTCACATTTCACAACTCTGGGAGCTAGAAGTTGGAAATCTGTTTTGCCAAACTGAAATCAAGGTATCAGCAGGCCATGCTCTCTTTGCAGTTCTAGACTAAAATCTGTCCTTTGCCTCTTCCCGATCCTCATGGCTGTGAGCATTCTTTGGCTTGTCTCTGTGTTTCTCTACTGTCTGCTTCTGTGGTCACATTTCTTCCTCTTGTTTAGGGTGGCGGTCTGACCTCATTCACCCTCTCTTTTAGAAGGATCCAGAGATGATATTTAGAGGCATATCTGGACAATGCAGGTTGACCTTATATCAAGATCCTCCAGTTAATCACATCTGAAAGGCTCCATCCCCAGTCCAGTAGCATCTATAGGTTCCAGGGAATAGAAGGTGGCACGTCTTTGGGGAGCCATTCTTCAGCCTCCTTATAGGGGTCATCAATTAGAAAAACAACATAACATTTGCCAAGCAACTATTTGACATAGTGTTTCTGTCAACAACAATGCCTTATAGCAATTCTTCAAGGTAGAGAAAGTTAAAAAAAAAAATGATTCTTTCATTAATGTAAGTCAACTGGGAAAAGAGAAGTTAAGCGTCTTTCTATGACTGCATAGACAATGAGGATCAGAGCAGAGTCCCAGGTGCTCCTCACTCCATGCCTGAATGGACATACTGAGCCTTTCAAGAGTTAAAGAGAAAATCACAGGAAATAGCACATTCAAATTCACAGTATTATTGGTAGAGTGAATGGGGGAGATAATTCTCTTCCATTAAAAATAGAAAAATCAGGTGTGGCAGACCTCTCCTGCCGCGCCCGCTGCTCCCCTCAGCAGTGTATTTCTGATCTGCCTGTTCTGCTTCCCACTCTGTCTCTGGTGAACCCTCTCGCTGCCCCACGCCTCTGGCCTGTGCCCCAGCTTGTATACATAAATCTTAAAAAAAAAAAAAAAGAAAAACCAAGTTCTACAGAAGTAAGTACCAGTCAGATACTGAAAAGAGCGCCCCAGAAGTTTGCATCTGAGATACTTCTCAGACCCTTATTAATCTTACCAAAGAAAACAAGAGGGATGTGTGGAAAGCAAGAAGACATTTCCTCCAAAGTAAGCAGTCCTTCACCCTGCCACTGATGAGTGATTCCATCATCTTAGCTTCTAATTTGTGAAGCTAAGTCAGCCAAATGACATTGATTTTATTTCATATTCCAAGATGTCGTAATGATATTTAATCACTTAGAAAACAATACAGTCTGTTGTCTCTCCAGAGGAGCAAGGAGCTAAGTTTCTTCTTGGTGAATGACACCCAATGGGTGTCATTATTTACTTTTGGACAGCTTAGTGCAGTTCCTTATTAATATGATTTTAATATCCAATAATGCAAAAGGATAATAATAAAAAGGGTAGAGGTAAGACAGGAGGAAAGGTAAAATTGTCATCACGACTGGTGATTCACTGCTAAAAATATGCTTTATTACTTGGTTCTAACTTAAAAATTCTAAAGAGAGAGTAGCCAATCAATCTGATTACCCAAAACAATGGGGAGTGGCCAAAATCTCTCTCCTGTTTTTTCTATATTGTTCAATAAAATTGAGATTTGAAGGAGGTGTTCAATCATCCAAAGGAAAAGGCATGTGTTCACCAAACACTTGCTGATCACCCACTAAGAGCATGGCCCTGGATTAGACACTTCAGCCCTAAAGCCCCCTTTCCACAATTTAATTTAAATTTCACAAATTTAACTGGGGAGTCATATGGGGAAATGATGGATCACTCTGTTAGATGCTGAAATAGAGATGTGCTCTAAGTATCCTTGGCTCAAAGAGGGGGGAATTACTTTTTTCTTCCTGGATAACTCCAGGAAATCACACAGAAAAGGTGAAAGAAGATAAAGAATAATAGTTCCTTGACCTGAAAAAGAAAGGAATGAGAAAAAGGAAGGTAAACGTGCATGTGCCTGGGCCTGTGGTAGAAAATGCATAGAAGCTGGGATTTAATCTGTCTTGTCACTGTTATAATCCTGTCTAGCATGTTTTCCATTCTTACTGGACAGATAGATGAACTCTGGTACAAGGATAAGAGAATGGGAGAGGTTTTGTTATCTTGACTCAGCACTGCCTTGCTTCCGTAATTTTCCATCTGCCTGCTTTCTGATTCAAGTTCATAATCTATTATTAACAATGCCAAAATGCAAAAACTTCTGAAAACCAAAATACTTTTCCTAATTCATTTGGTGTCAAAATATAACCTGACTTGATCTCATTCAATGCAAAGTCCTGACCTGTCCTGACATAAGACTATTTTTAATCTTTATTTACTCTAATTAGTGCAAATATGTTTCCAATCTGCTGAGAAAGTAATAGTGTGTTTGATAATGGGGTGCTGCCCTGGACCTCATTGGAGGTATTGTATAATAATAGTACCATATGTACTGCACACCTTTCTAAAATCTGGGAAAAAACATTTTCTTCTGAGATAAAAGACTTTATTGCTCATAGCAGCTGGTTACCCTCTCCCTCACCCAATCCTCCCTCCACAGTACTCAGGAAGGGCCAGGGCCAGGAAGACACAACACAGAGTTTGTGTTACAAGTTACAAAACAAGATTCAGAAATGTTAATTCTTATAACAATTGCTAGCAACATTTCCCAATCTCTCTCCTGGAGGAAGATACTCTTGTTATGCTGGACAGCAAGCAAATCAGTCCTCTCCTCCAGAGGGTAAATATCACTACCTTCCAAAGTTGTGAACTACACAAGCATTATATTTTTTTAAATATTTATTTATTTATACATACAAGCTGGGGTACAGACCAGAGGTGTGGGGCGGCGAGAGGGTTCACCAGAGACAGAGCAGGGAGCAGAACAGGCAGATCAGAAATACACTGCTGAGGGGAGCAGCGGGCGAGGCAGGAGAGGTCTGCCGCACCATGTGGGATTCTCCCTGGCTGGGCGTTGAACTCGCATCACCGCTGCCGACAGCTCCACAGCGCAGCGCTTAACCACTTAGCCACCAGGGAAGCCTATACAAGCATTATTGAAACAACAGTGCAGAAGGATCACTACCTTGCTTGCAAGAAGAATCAACTACTAAAAACCTGGAAAAAATGAGCTAGGTAAGAAAGTTCACCGGTGACACAGGAGAGGGACACTGCTAACCCAGCCTGATCTTTTAAGAGGGCATCAGTGAAACAAATTTTTTAAAGATTTATTTATGCATACAAGAACTGGGGTATAGGCCAGAGTTGTGGGGGGTGGGGGTGAGAGGATTTACCAGAGACAGAGTGGAGAGCAGAACAGATGGATCTACTGAAATACACTGCTGAGGGGCACAGCAGGCAAGACAGGAGAGGTGTGCTGCACCATGTAGGCCAGCTCCCTGGCTGGGGAGCGAACTCTTGTTGCAGTGGCTGGTGATAGCTTGATAGTGCTGAGACTTAACCCCTGCGCCACCAGGGAGGCCCTGAAACAAATTCTTAACCCAATCTCTTACCACTCTTTGGACTCCTGTTATATCTCCTCAATTGAACCCACAAGTTGGACGATCCCACTGATACACTCAAGACATTGTTCTGGTTACAGAGCGTGTTGGAGGATGAACATGTAGAGCATATGTAATAGACACTTCTCCATCAGTTTCTACTCACCTCATACAGCCTTACGCTGCTCCTCTAGAGACCTTCCAAGAGTATTTCAATAGAGCAAAAGCATGTGAATCGACAAGAACTTAAGGGGCAGGAGACCCACTTCCTTTCTCTTAGCCTAGCAAGAAACAACTATTTGGTTGCTGCCTATTTCTTATCGTTCTCTGCACTAAAGTTAGTCTTTTATAGATGCCTTTGTTCACATTAACACAATCTCCTTTATGACAAATTTCTGAAAAGGAAATGCTATATAGGACAATTGCCAACTTTTTTCCAGAACATCATACTAGTTTATATTTATACCTGAACTAAGAATATATAGGAAGGTAACTTCTATAAACTCCGCATCTCCTTGCCAAAAACTACTTCCATTTTTCTGAAGTAACATTGATTACGACACTTTATATGTTTTAGGAGAAAAGATTCACATCTCTTCAAGGGTACGTTCCACACCCACCACCTAAGCACAGATAACCCTCCATCACAGACCATAGAATTCTGTACATCCTTTGCTCTGCCAGTAACTTCAGTTCTGCAGTCAGGATCCAACAATTTATTTCTGTTTAGTTTAGTCTGTTCCTTTGCTTTGTTTTTTCTGTCCTACATATGAATGAGACCCTCCAGTATTCATCTTTCTTTTTCTGACTTATTTTGTTTAGCATAATTTCCTCTAGTTCCATTCATATTGTTGCAAATGGCAAGAATTCATCTTTTTTTTATATATAGCTGAGTTCTATTCCAGTTTGTGTGTGTGTGTGTGTGTGTGTGTGTGTGTGTGTCTGTGTGTGTAGACCACATCTTTACCCAGTCATCTATGGATGGGCACTTAGGCTGTTTCCATTCTTGACCACTGTAAATAGCGTTGTACTGGGGTGCCTACAGCCTTTCAAAACACCCTAGTGTTTTTATATTCTTCAGATTAAAAACTAGAAGTGGAACTGCTCGATCACATGGTACATCTTTTTAATTTTCCGAGAAGCTTCAATATGGTTTTCTATAGAGGCTGCGTCAATTTCCATTTTCTACAATGTGTCCTCACCAACACTTGTTTTCTGATCTTCTTGATATAGGCCATTCTCACAAGTGTTACCTCATTGTGATGGCCTCTCACTGTGGTTTGGGTTTGTACTCCCCAATAATGAGTGGTGATGAGCACTTTTTCATGTGGCTGTTGGCTATTTGTATGTCTTCTCTGGAGACATGTTTATTTAGACCTTTTGCCTATCTTTTGATTCAGTTATTTGCCTTTGTATGGTATGAGTTCTTTTCATATCTAGGATATTAAGCGCCTGTTTGATAGATGAAGTGCAAATATTTTCTCCCATTCAGTAGGATGTCTTTTCATTTTAATGAGTTCAAATCTGAAAATTTTTGAATTACAAACCACATATTCCCCCTAGAATTTTAGATAAAATATTGTCTGCCAGTAAAACATTACAATAAGTTTGATGCAATTAACAAATCCTAGCAACATTGCCTTCTTTAACTTCTTGCTTATTGCTCAGGGTTTGTCTTATGCCAAACTCAACACAGGCTGGTGCTCTACCCTAGATTATTGCCACTCCATAAATGTGCTCCACTCCAGGCCAAGCTGACCTATCCATGGCATCTCTGTTGCTCCTAATGGTCAATGATACCTCTCATACTTGACCCTGACATACTGTCATCATTTCTGTGATCACAAACTGTGCAATTCCTCTCTAACAGTAATGGAGGCAAGATTCACTGTCTGTGTGGCAAATGGAAAGAGACAGCAAAGTAAGAAATTACCTTTGCTTTAATGTGAATGAACTATCGTTGGGAGACTCCGGGACCAGAAAACTCAATACACTAAAAGTGAGAAGTGCAGGGAAGCAAGGAAATCGAGGCAAAAACAAATGCTGTCTGCTGCAAATCTTGCCAAGGACAAACACTGAAAGGAAAGATAAAGAAAATCTGCTTGTACTGAGCAACTAGTATGTTTTGGCAGCTGTGGTGGATGATTTGTTGTCACATTTAATCCTCACAATTACTCAGAGATCTGCTTAGAGATCTTTGTTTTACAGAGAAGGAAGAAAGGTATACTAAAAAATCTGCCTCTTCAGAAACATAGAAATGGGGAGAAGCAGACCTACAACTAGGACTGAGTGAGGTTTCTCCCAAATGCTATACCATACTAGCTCACACAGCTCTGTGCTTAAAGCCACATGCAAAAGGACGCAGTCTGTAAAAAAGAGTAACCGTCACTTTGCTCACATAGTTACAAACTGAACACTCACCTTACATGTTAGCAGCAGGCCACAGTGACTAGTCAAAATGTTGTGCTGTTGTATATAAGTTCATATGATTTATTATTATTTTATTAGTGGCAATGGGACATTAAGAACTACTATAACCCAGACCTTGTGCTGGACACTTCATTTAGAATGAATCATTTTATTCTAAGCCCTGCAAGGTAGGCATTATCAACCCCGAGATTCAGAGTTAAGTAACTGGCCTAGGGTTCCCATGGTAGCAAGTAGGTGTAGCTAAGGGGCTGAAATACACAACTATCTGACTCAACAACACACGTTTTATCCATACGTCATGCTGCAGCACTTGTAAGTCTAGAACTCTGGCTAGTGTTGAATCAGGAAGACCATCCTTAATTCACAGCACTTACATTGGAACCATGTGTGGAGGGTAACCGGGGGCTCATAGGACCAGCACATTTCTCCTCTCCCAATGAACAAGAGACACAAGAGCACATGAGGAATTCGGAGCACCTCAGAACAGCCACCTGTGGCTCACCTTCTCTAAACATGGGATCTCTTCAGAAATAGGAAGCCAAGGCAATTGGAAAACAGATATTAGATTTCCCTCACTCTTGCCAGACATTGAGGAAGCCATGCACTGAGGCCACACAGTTCTCCTGCATGCACTCCACTGGACTGAGCTATGAACAGCCCCCCGTCCACCTAGGGGTGTGATTGTCAAATCTCACTCACCTATAATATGACAGCCTCGGTGACAGGACACACAGACATCAGAGAACTGACCCTACTCTTCTCCTAGCAACGGACTATAGTTAGAATATTCTCTTCTTTCTCTAATACAGGATGGAATTAAGACAGGGAAAAGTCATCAGTACGAAGTGCTGCCTTCTCCAAACCTTCTTCCAAGTCTTCTTCCTGTAGCCATATTCTCAATGACCTGGGAGACACCTCATCATATTCATCCCAGCACCTAAGGATCAGGTGATGCAGAGGTTCTCAGTCATAAGGGAATTATTGCCCACCATCCCAGGCTGTGACGTTGGTAACGGGATTGAAAATGTGGGGAGGAGGTGTGACAAATGGTGCTATTGTCACATGGATTAGAGGGTTGGTCTGTTCTTTAGTGGGAGGGGACCAGGAATCTAAAGGTGGTACAGGAGATTGTTCCATAGTTATCAAGATAACAACAATCCCTTTGTTGGAAAATACTGCCATGGAACTGTCATTTGGTCTAAACCTGTGGAAGTCCAATGCCAGATTATTTCCTTGTTCCTCAAGCCTTCAAGCTATTACACTCCTCTCATATAAAAGGTGTTCCTAAAACCCAGCAGTGCCTCAGATACTGAAATTAACATTAGCCATAAATTCTCTAATTTAGACCTAAAAATAAATAATGGAGGAAAGACAGTAAATAGTGGAACTAACACAAGAATTCTTAGAGTTGAAGACAGCACATTTCTTGGTTTCAACTCCAAATTTTTAAGAAATGAAGGTGAACCTAGAAAGGGTCAGCATACGAAAAATGATATTGTTCACCTTTGCCCTACTAGCATTAGCTCATTTTTTTTAAGATTTATTTATTTATGCATACAAACTGGGGTGCAGGCCAGAGGTATGGGGCGGTGAGGGGGTTCACCAGAGACACAGTGAGGAGCAGAACAGGCAGATCAATGGAAATACACTGCTGAGGGGAGCAGCGGGCGAGGCAGGAGAGATCTGCTGTGCCCTGTGGGAATCTCCCCGGTTGGGCATCGAACTCACGCCGCAGCTGCAGACAGCTCCACAGCGCTGTGCTTAATCCCTTTATGCCACCAGGGAGGCCCACATTAGCTCTTTTGCACCTAATCCTACATCTTCCTTCACTCCCAAATTTAACTCTTGTCTGGGATCGATGGAAAGATATGATGGCTTGATTATCTGATTCTGCACAAGTATGTGTGTATTTTGTTTGAGGTTCTGAGTATGTGATATTTTGCAGGGGTCAGTACACTATGACCCAAAGACCACATTCAGTCACAACCTGTTTTTGTATGGCCCAAAAGCTAAGAGTGGTCTCTACATTTTCCAGGGTTATTAGGAATTAAAAAGAGGAGGAGAAGGAAGAAGTGTGTCCAGGGCGGGTAGAGGAGACACAACTGAAACCTTATATAGCTTCACAAAGCCTAAAATATTCACTATCTGATCCTTTACTGAAAAAGTGTGCTGATGACTGTATTAATTTGTATTTCAATTATTATGGATTGAAAACGATGATGGATGGATGATGATCAGGGTTCTCCTTAGATAGTGCTGATCAGTAATAGCACCCTGCAAAAAGGCTCCTAACCCAAGACATATTTCTAAAAATGAAGATGAAGAATAGACAGCCCCTGAGGTGCCCTACTCACTGTGGTCTAAAAGCAATTATCAGATATAAAGTCCCTTGCACTTTAGAAAAGGAGGAAATCTTGCTGCTTATGTGGTAGAATGAGCTTGTTTTGCCATGAGACTTTTCCTATAGCTTCTTCTCCTCTAGGTCTTCACTTCTATGTTAGTGACCCAGGGACACAAGCTTTTGTCCCTAGTCCCTATCACTCCTACCTCAAGTTCCACTAATTCTTTGCTATTGGGTAGCAATAAATTAGGCAAATATTGCCAACAAGTGAATTGCGAAGAGCATAATTAACAAAAGAGATGACAGTTGGAGGATTTATAGAGAAGGCTGATCCCAGTCTAGTTTCAATGGGAGAGAGCATTGTCTCAGTCTCATTTGCCAGTAATTAGCTTGCCTTTATTGCATTGTAAATACTGCTTTAATTATCATGCTCCTTAGTTCAGAAGATGGAACTCAGTATCCTTATTGGATTTCATGTTCTGGCAATCCCTTCTCATCACTCTCTAGTTTTTGCAGTGCACAATAGATGGATGCAAATGCAAGTGGAGGTAGCAGCCTAAGAGGATTACAAGGGTAGAGATGAGCCATATGTGAAGTGCAGGGTTCTGGAGAAGGAGCTGCCTGCTTCTCCCTAATTATCATTCTGATCCCTCTTACCCTGGATCTCAGGAGGAATTAGCCAACATAGATAAGTCCATCCTGTTTGGACAGCTTCCAAAAAGGCTCAACTAGACTTGTGAAGATAAGAATCTCAGGACTACAAGAGGTAGCAGTCATAAATTAAGCATTAATTAGCATCAGCTAGAAAGTATATCAAGAAGTACAGTTCAGGGGATGTCAACTTGAGGTTTCATTCATTCACTAACTTATTTTGAGATTTGGTTAAATAGTTCCTGTTTTTGGACCTTAGCTTCCATCACTGAAAAAAAGTTAGGTGAAGAGATTGCATATAACTCCAGATCAAAAATTATATGGATGAATAAATTTCATATCGATGGTCATTTTAAAGAGATCTATTCCAATTCTTTGTGGCAGATATCACATTTCCTAATTCCACCTCTGATTTTAGCTGCAAATATGATACATATTTCTATGAAAGTTTATGCTTCCTTTGCACTGTCAATTTACCACCATAAATATGTGACCGCCTTCCCATATTCCTCTCCAGATCCAGCTCAGCCAACCAGCATGCAGGCAGGAGTCAGAGTGTGGGTAAGTCCTGCAGTCTCCCATCTTACTGGGGGTGATTCTGGACTCCATTTGGTGTACTGCCAGAAGACTTGAATCCTGTTGCCTACAGCTGTCTTCAATAATGTTCCATTAACTTTTTTCCCCTCCTTCCTTGCTCCTTCACCAAATCATCTGATTCTCACCAGCAAATTTATTTATTCAGGGAATAAAACTAAGACACCCTGTTGGTTTGGAGAAAAAGAAATTAACGAATGGGAAACAATGTAACTAGACCAAAAGAAGTACTCTTCCCACTGCCCTGTTTATAGATGGACAGTCTACTTGGACACAAGGTACACCTAGAAGAGACCTACTATGTGTGGTTCCTTCTTAAGACCTCATACAAAAAGATATAATCCAGCAATAGCTAAATTTTTAATAAACCCTACTATATACAGGGTAGGAAAAGTCATAGGTGATGGTAATTGTCAGCAATGAAGACAAAAATAAGAACAAACATTGTGATATCAAAGGGACTGGATCTAAACCCTAGTTCTAACATGCAATCTTATTGCATAAGACATTGTATCTGTACCTCACCTTGGTTATCTATAAGACAGAAGGAAAAATGATACCTAAAATACAGTCACCCCCAGTAAGTTATTATTATAATCATGTCATTATAATCATTGTTACATATGATAATGTTGTGATGGTCATTCAAACAAGAAAACTATCAATGCTGTAGGCAGTAACCCTACTCAAAAACTTTTTGCAACTCTATTCCCTTTCCAAAAAAATACCCAGGGAATTTATTTTTCTTATTTTCTGATTATTATGACACCAAGAGTCAAGGAAAAAAACCACAATGCTACAAATTGTAGCCCCTTTCTCCCTTTTCCTGTAACTTTAACAGAAGCACATTGATGAGAAGAGGCGCCAGTGTATTTCATTCCTTTGGGTTGTGGGCTGACACTCCCAGGGTTGATGAAGACTGAGGCTAAGATCCACCCTCCCTGGAAGTGTGTTTTTCTAAGCTACTCATGCCAACTGCTAGGGAACGTATCCCAGATTCTGCAGAATTTTCCAGGCAAGCATCCAGTGATGAGCACACAGGAATGCAAATGTATGGCAGAAACCACCCAATCTCAAGGACCTTAAATGTCATCCGATCACTACTTCAGCAACCTTGCCAAGTGGCCGCTTCTCCTGAACACTGCCACTTTCTCAGGCAGCTTAGTTCATATTTAGACAGATCCGATTTTCGGAAAGATTTTTTAATTCTCCCCCAAAATATTTTCCCTGCTTCCATTCATCATTTGTCATCATTTTAATCTACTAAATTACTTAGAACCAAAGTTAATCCCTTCTCCATATGGCAACCCTGGAAATAATTGTGTACACCTCAGTCCCATCTTCTCTGGGGTGTCGCTTCTTTTGGCGAGACCACTTCAAAGCCTTCCTCGGTTCCTCACTCATTTCCCACTATCACGAGAGTCAAGAAATAACTTGAAAGAATTTGAGTAGTTAACTGTCCTTGAAAAAAAAATAGTATGCTTTAATTCCTAAAAAAAAAATAATTGGGAGTTAGCAGTATGATCTAATCCAGTCAGTCTATAAATATGTATCACTTAAAAGGCAGGTGGTCGGTCAGGCAGGAAGCACCGGGACGCTGGCATCAGACCAACTTGAATTTGAACCTCAGCTCTGCCGTTTCCTTGCTGAGTGGCCTTTGACAGAGGTAACCTCTCTCAGTCTGTTTCTTCTTCCATACAATGTACTTAAAATACCTGTCCCAGAGGGCTTTGGTGAGGATTAAATGAGGGATGACGTGAGTGTTCTCAGTGGGCGTCCCAGTCACGTAGCACAGCAGAGAGAAGGGGAGCTGCAATGCTAGATGGGGGGGGTTGAATCCCGGGGCTGTTACTGCTTAACTATGAAAGTTTGTGCAGATAAGTCAGCGTCTCTGAGCCTCATTTGCCAAATGCCAAATAGGACTTGATTCTAAAATCCAGTCCTTGACTGCAAAGATTAGAATTATTTATAAAGCGGCTAGCAGGAGTCCGATTCTTGAGTTAGGCTTATTTTTACAAAAGAAAAAAAGTATCTTTTCCTGATTCCATGCAACCTCATTTAAAAATACAAACCAGTATAGTCTGCTAGTCTGAGGTGGTTGTGAGAGGACTAGGTATTAGTTTAACTTTATGGAATATAGGGGAAAACTCAGATAATTCCCTGTAAAGCAAAACATTTACCAAAAAAAATTATTAAAACAATAATGCCAAAACTAGATACATTCTGATTTCTTTACATATTAATGTTCTAAAAGAGTCCAAGAAAGGTATAACTGTGATCAAACAGAGTATCAGAGATTCTGTGATTTTTTTTAGTTTAAAACATCAACAGAGAAATTCACAGGGATGAAGCCAGATAGTGTTTGGCATTGGGAAGAATGTCAGATATTTTGGATGGCTGAAAGAAAAGACAGAAACAGCACATGGAGACTCATCTGGGGCACACCTTTCAAGAAGTGCAGTCCTGCCCAACAGATGTAATGGGAATATGACCAGTTGACTCCGTGCCAATTCATCTTTGGCCTGGAAAAAAATGCCCAAAATACACATCCTTACTAGAAGGACTATCTGACTCCAAGAAAGGCAAATCAGAAGTGACAACTACAGAACAAAGATATTGACTTCCAAGTTTGAAGATAAAAGCAACTCAGAAACCATCGCATGGAAAAGACACCAAGAGATTTCACTTTTGACCTGTCCCCCACTTTGCTTTGTATCCCAAACAAGTCACTTCTCTCTCTCTTACACATTAGTTTTCACACCTGCAAAATGGACTGAAAGTGCATTGGCTAATTTTTGATGTCCCTTTCAGCAATGACCAATGTTGCGCTTATTTTCTGTCATAGGTATTTAAGATTGGTTAGCACCAAAAAGCCAGTAACTGCCAGGAAGCTCCTAGCAGAGTCTAGAACAGTGAAATGTTGAATAAGAAAATATACCTGCAAGTATACTGCTTCAAAATTAAAAGGAAGGAATCAAAAATGATCCCATTCACAACAGCATCATAAATAATAAAAAAATTCAGAACAAATTTAACCAAGGACATAAAAGATCGCTACGTTGAAAACTACAAGACATTGATAAAATAAATTAAAGACACAAATAAATGTAAAGGTATTTTGTGTTCACGGACTGGGAGAATTAATATTGTTAAAATGTCCATATTACACAAAGTCATCTTTAAATTTAATGCAATTCCTAACAAGATTCCAAGGGTATTTTTTTATAGAAATAGAAAAAGCACTCCTAAAATTCATGATTAATTTTAGTCAATTTTTTTCATTTTACTTTAATTTGCGGAGTTATATTTCTGATCTTCTGGATGTGCACATGTTCCACTAACCTTCCAAAAATCACCCATGCCAATGTCCAATTTGCCTCCCTCCTCCATTCTTTACTCCCTTCCCTAAAGCCTGTTCTCTCTGATAATCATCACATTATTTCACTGAGTCCAAGATTACTCCTAATGTAAAAGCCAAAGCAATTTTGAGAAAGAAGAACAAAGAAGCATTATAACTTCCTAATTTCAAGGTATATTACAGAGCTATAGTAATAAAAACAGTATGGTACGAGCATAACAGATACATTGAAAGCCCAGAAATAAACCAATGTTTATACAGTGAACTAATATTTTATGTGAGAGTCAAGAATACTCAATGGAAAAAAGACAGTGTATTCAATAAATGATGCTGGGGGGAAAGTGGATATTTATAAATAAAAGAATGAAACTAGATCTCTGCATCACACAAAAAAAATAATTTGAAGTGGATTAAAAACATAAATGTAAGACCAGAAACCATAAAGCTTCTAGCAAAACACAGCAAAAAGGTCCCTTGATGTGGGTGTTGGCAGTAATTTTTTTGGATGTGATCACTAAAAAACAATAAAATAAAAAAATAAACAAGTGGGACTACGTGAAATTAAAAATATTCTGCACAGCAAAAGTAACTATAGTAAAGTAAATAAAATCAAAATGTGTTCTTAATGCTCAAACTGTTTAGTGAACATCTGGTTAATTGAAAATTAAGATCACTCAGAGACCACTGCCTTTCACTACATTGAAATAAATTCAGACTGAATCCCAGCTCCAGAAACTCTTGGGTTAAAGTGTAATTTCTCCAAGAACATGAGATTCTTCCTCACTTTCTCTTTTAAAAGAATTCTTGCTCAGAGTCTTAAAGGTGGTAACATGAGCTACTATCTTCTAAGCCAAGAAGGAAGTCTCCATCTCCTCTTTCACACACATCCCTGCATCCTTCCTCCTTAGTGTCAGTGCCGGGCACTTCTTTATCATGAGGCACAGGCTAGACATTCCAAATTTTGTGTGGAAAGCAGTGACAAGTCTGGAGGAAGGAGATGGTTCCTGGAGGCCTTAAGGACATGAATACAAAGCCACCCACATGGCATCTGCTCATGTGTTATCTAGATCTAAGGAAAAAAGAAAAATGGGGCCCCCACATGCATTCTTTTTAGAGATACCTCCCACTGATAGATAAAACTTAACTGTTCAGTATTAATGACATAATTATTCAATTATTACATGCAAGGATAATAATGACATAATCACTCTGATCACTCTACTGGAACATAAGCACCCCCAGTTAGCCACATCCACATATCATGCTGTCATTAGGCAGTTATAAATTGCTTCTTCATGGGCAATTTCCTCCCAGAAATGAGGATGCTCCAGTATTTTGTCCTCTGGCCATCTCTAGGGAAACTGATGAGCTACTAAAGGAAGCATCGTCTGAGGCTTTTCCCCTAGCATAGAGGAAAGGCAATATTCACCCTGGGCCACCCATGCTCTATCTTGCTCTTTATCTCCTTCATTAAATGCCTTTGCCATTCATTCCAGCAACATAAGGCTAGGGTGGGCCAGCCGGATGGCATGGTGCTGAAATTGTTCCCCATAAAAACGTGCCTGCAATGTTACAACAGCTTTGATGCTGTTGTAATGCACCCATAAAATCAAGGAACATATGTAGAGGCAGCTGCTGGTGGCAGTGAAGGAATGTAAAAAATATGGGGTTGTTGAAAAACTTTGATAGATTTTACTGCTAGCCAAGTATATATATTTTTTATGGTCTGCTATATGAACCTACAAAAAAAAATCATGCTTTCTCTAGTGTGTTTATTCATTGCATCATTTACAACAAATTCCTGAGACAAACTAGGAAACTATATGATTAGTTTTCAAATCAGTGGTCTCTGAAACTTAGAAAGGAGACTCTTATGAAACTCAGAGAGAAAAAGCCTTTGCTTTTTAATGACTGCTTTGGAGGGTAGCTGGGAATCCCTAAGTACTGGGAAGATGTTAATGTTACTCTGCACAAACTATTTTCCTACATCACATCCTCTGTGGATGTGATTATTCAGCTTCCTTGATCTGGCATGGGCTTTGCTACAACAAAGTGATGATCAGATAGGTATATGATAAACTGTAGAGGAAAAAAGTCAGATTACCTATGCCTAAGTGTAGTGTTACTATGCAAACAACATAAGGGTGGACAAGGTAAATCAATAGACTGTGGAAAGAAAATGTTATAACTCATGCTTATTTGTATGTAAAATATCGAGGAAGAAAGTATAGTTGACTAATATTTAATATATCGGCTCAGTGAGAATGCACCTATATTAGTAGGTCAATGTAGGCAAAGACTCAATCCAAAATCCACATATTTTAACTCCACACATGGTAATGCTCTCTCCCAGGGAACCTAAACTGGGATTAGTTTTCTCTATAAATCCTCCGACTGTCTCCTTTATTAATTATTATCTTTATAATTCACTACTTGGCAATATTTGCCTAATTTACTGCTACCAATAGTAAATAATTATTCAGGCCATTTGGGATAAATGCTCCAAATGTCTTTGCTATAAGTAAGCAATCAAAAAGTTTAGAGATAGCTGAGTTAATAGTATAAAACTCTTTATGTAACACTAAAATAAAAAGCCCATATCTTCAGGAAATGTATAATTCTTACTTAACATGTTTAAGAGCATGGGAAATTTGGCAAATTTCCAGATAATTTTATTTGATGAGAACATGTGTTCTGTGTTTGCTTGGTTAACTTTTGCTTCTTTGGTTATGCTTTGAATGTAATCCTTCTGTAATTCCCACATTAATACTTTTTTTTTCTTATAGTTTTTATTCCACTGGCATCTTAATAGTTATCTCTAAGGTATATGCCCCAAATTCCCACTTATCTTGCTCTTTCCAGTATGCCAGGTGATTCTCTTTGCTATACAGCAGTCAGGGTCAAGAAAAATAAAAAATACTAACTCATATCTATGGCTAGAGCAATAGCTATGACTATGAATTTTAACAGCAGAGAACTGGCATAAATATATATTTTAAAACATGGGTTTAATAATGGAACCAAGTTTGTATTCTGGGTATGCCATATTCATAGCTGTATGTAAAACGAGTAAGTCAGTTGCACTCCCTTCGACACAGTATAATCATCTATGAAATGAACACACTGTACCATACCTTTACAGGATTGGAGGTTCTCCATAAATAAAAACTATAATCATGAATATTTATTTCCTGTAACATTTGTCCACATAAGAGCAAACGCTTAAAAGATTTAGCATTCTCATGGAGAAAATAAGGATAGGAAAGGAGAAAGTAGTAAAGGAAAATAACAGAAAGTTCAATGAAAAAAAATTATAAAAGAATTTAAAATATGATCTAATGACTGTTTTTCAGAGTCTTGCTTAGCACTGAAGACAAAGGAATCAGCACAATCCTCAGCAATCAGGAATTACTATCTTTGGAGAAAGACACTGATTTAAATCTTCCTAGTGGTCTTCAATGATTTATCTCAGCCACACAGGAACCAATGAAACAATTTTCTTTCCTGATTACTAGGGCTCAGGTGAAAAATCTATTAATAGGCATGAAGGGCCAGATGGACTGTCGAAGGCCTGCAGCACAAAGGTTAGTTTTAAAGGAACCATCTGGGGCTTGCTCTTATTCCTCTAGTGAAAACAACAGTGAGAGCCTGAACACAACACAGGCAATTAGGAATGCAGTGGTTGGAGGCCGGACGGCAGCAATTCACTCACTGTTAGAGAAAAATGCTGGTTTGAAGATGGGAAAACTTACCACTTATTTTCTTCATCTTTTTTCTCATTTTCCAAAACAATTGGGTATGTTTTGATAGTTAAGAAAGCAGGCACAGAATTCAGGACTTGCCCAGGTACACATTTCCACATCATAGAAGTTTCCAGAACATTCTACTTCCCACAATAGGGTAGGAGAGAGATCTGGTCTGGGTATCCACTGGAGTAAATCCAAATTACTCATCAGAATTTACCAAATAGCCTCACAATTTGCTTCCAATCAATATTACCCACCTTCCTGAAGAGTTCATGCTAAACTTTCAATGATATTGGGTTTGTGTTGTACAAATAAATATGTCATTACCATACTAACAGCATAGAATGATGTTAAGTGACCTACCCATTTGACTTCAGAAAGTTTACATAATCACACTGAGCCACAGTTTCTTCATGGTTAATAATGATAATCAAAAACTTTCTTCATGTTGAATGCTGACTAAAGAAGAAAGTATTTATGTAAGAAAGCTAGCCCAGTTAATTCACTGTTTTCACGTATTCATCTTGTCAGTATGTGTTCACTGGATACCAGTTTTGTGCCAGGGACTGATGGAAGGTCTATGAAGACATGCATGGTATACTGGCTTATAATAGGCAAGTAAAATGTGGCAGTTATTCTTAAAAAACAAATGTAGAAATTTGGGAAATAGATATTATATTTTTAAACATTATGTCCACTGACTATATATAAATCCATTTAATATTTTATCTATTTCTTTCCTTTGATTCATTTGAAACAGTAACAGATCAATCTAAAAAGTATAAATCAACTATAAATGGTGACATTTCTATAAGAATATGTTTTAAATAATGTTTTGTCAATTTTGTATTTCTTATTATACATTAGTATCTGGTCAAGTTTTTAGATTATAAGAGTCTTTTAATTTCAGAATAAATGAGACAAAAATGGACATGGAAGCAGGTTTAATGTCCATTAACTGACAAATGGATCATGATGAGGTATGTCCACACAATGGAAAATGGAATGCTATTCAGCCACAAGGAAAGATGAAAAGCATTTAGAGCAAAAATGAGGGAGTCTGAGGGAATTATGCATAGAAAAGAAGAGTAATAAAACAAGTCAGAATGACAAAGACAAATACAAAAAAATTACATAGAAGATGAGTGGCAAAATAAAATACTTCAAGGAAACTAGTGGACAATAATAAATACCATGAGGACTCTGAGGCAAAGGAGAGAGGAAGAAGAAAGGGACAGGGGGTAAGCAATCAGCTGGGGGGGGGGAGGAGGAAGGAGGGAAGGAAAAGGGCACAGGATGGAATAGAGAAGAGCGCAGGGGGCCATGGAGATGGATCGCGGGTGAGTTGGTGGTGGGCTACCCAAGGGGAATACAAAATGTAAAAGACATAAATAACAATAAAAATATATATTAAAAAAAAAGAGATGGTCATGGGTAAAAATGCAAACAGTAAATGAAAGAAATAAATGAGACACCATGTTATGATTTGAAGAAGACAGATCTCAGCAGCTTCTAGTGAGTTGTGTGATCTTGAGGGAATTTATTTCCCTCTTCAGTTTTCTCAGCTTCAAATTTAGTTAAGGTGTTATAGATGACTTAGTTATTATCAATGACTGAAACAATATAGACTTTTTTCAATTTTGTATAACGTTATACAACTTTGTATTGAAGACAGGATGATAACATAGAACATGATAAATTTCACTATTGAAGAACTTGTCATCATCTAAAACACATTTTCAGGTACAAATGACCTGAACCAACCTGTAACCAAACCTTTTAACAAAGCAGTGAGAATATTTCTGAGTTTTTCATCATGCAAGGGATTCAACTAACAGGAGTAGGAGGTTGAATTTTCATGTTTACTCTTTGGTTGGTTTTCTTAAATATTATTTTTGTTTGTTTTAAGCACTTTCCATGAATTCATTATACCCTACAGTAGGCAGAATAATAGCCCTTCGATCATGTCTGCATCCTAATACCCAGAACATGTGAATATGTTACATATGTGGCAAAAGGAACTTTACAAACCTAACTAAGAATTTAATCTCTAAAATAGAGATTATCTTGGATTATCTGGATAAGTCCAATTTTATCACTTGAAGCCTTAGAAACATAACTTTCTCTGGCTGACAATCAGAAAGCAGAAGCAGAAATGAGACTGATGACATTGTCAGGATTTCTCTAAACTCTGTCATAGACCCCAAACAAAATATTCCTTTGGTTTAAATGAAATTAAAGACTGGGATGAGGTAATGTGGGAAGTATGGTAAATAACCCATTTAAGGGACAACATTCAGCAACAGAGAGAAGCAAGTCATCACTGAAGTTGTTCTGGAATGAAGTACCTCCTTCCCTCCTCTTTCTCCTCCCTAAGGCAGGCACAAAGGTAATAAAATATAAATAGCAGAGATAGTGATAATAATGCCCATCTCACTTCCTCCATTCAAATTTCCTTCCTCAGCAAAAAAAGAAAGCTGAACCCTTGACATCTGCTGTGGACATCAATGGATGGAACTAGACAGGATAATGCTAAGCCAAAGAAGTCAGAAGGAGAAAGGCAAATTTCCATGGCCGGGGCAGTGGTTTCACTATGCGTGAAATAAAAAGAAACAAAACAAAGGGTCAGTCAAAACCAAACCAAAAACAAACCCCAGGCTACTAGAGGGGGATAAGGAAGGTGAGGAGAAAGGGGGGAGGGGACACCACAGACTACGGTGTACTATGGGTAACGTGGTGGTGGTATAGGGTGGTAGCCAGCACCTGAGGAGTGGGACCCTATATTTCTGAATCATATACTTCTATAAATCAATGTTACCTTAATTTAAGGGAAAAAAAAAGTCCTTTCCTCCCTCTGAGAAGGTTTCTTATTTTTAAACCCATGGTAGGAGATACAATGGCTGCTCAGGCAGACAGTGTGCTATCTTAGACTCCTTTCAATTCCACATTAGAAGGAATTTCCAGAAATATTTGAAGTCTACATTATCTCTTATTTAGACTATGAAGTTGTCCTTTAAAATTCTTATCATTACTTCCTACAGCTTACCTGTGTGTCCCTAGAATGTATTTAATTTGGTAATTGATATTAAATCCCTGTGACTTACTGCTTTAACCCATGTATCCCAGACTAAGTGTTCAAGCTTTAAGGGTAGGGCCACAACTTTTACTTCTGTTCTGTGCCCCCTTAACACCCAGCATCGAGCAAGTGTTAACCACTTGACAGTGGAGTTAGGAGATTCTTCAGCTTTGGGGAGGACAGTTATAATGGCCAGGCCATTAAATTTGTAATTCTTGCTGTGGGGAAAAAAAAAAAAAACCTTATGTGGATAATTTTAATGTTATTTGATAAATATATGTTGGAGAAAGATGAAATAACTCTGAATCTAAAAATCCTACGCCTCTCCTCAATTCTTAAAAGTGAGTATTGTGTAATCTCATAAACATTCATTCTTCCATTAATGCCAAGGCTTTAGTAATGAGCATCTAGGTGAGGTGTTAAGAATTGTGAAAGTATGTTCCATAAACTAAAATTAATACTTTACTTGAATTTATTCAAGGCTTTAATTAAATATTCTATAAAAAAAACATAAAGGAAAAACACTGTCTCTCAACTGGAAAAGCAGTTACTATAGATACATGCATGTGTGGGCACATTTACAAGCCCATTATTGGAATCCTGCTTAAAAGCAGGATTAATTTCTCCAGATGGGCCTTGAATCCTATTAAGTGTCTTAAAACAGGAAAAAGATTAAAATGAAGAAGGAAGAATGCCTGGATCCTTATATACTCTGATTTAGATCAAAATCGCAATAAAACTGTCCATCTACCACCATTTCCCACCTACTGACATGGCTATGAATCAGCCAATGCTAGGGTTGATGATGACAAAGAAAAACTGAAGCCTTCATACACTGTTAGTGGGAATGTAAAATGGTGCTCCATTTTCCAAAACTGCTAGGCAGTTCCTTAATAATCAAATACTGAGTTATCCAGTGATTAAAAAAAAAATTCAACTCCTAAATATCTACCCAGGAGAAATAAAAGTATATGTCTACTCAAAGACCTGTTCATAGCAGCATTACTCACAATAGCCAAAAAGTGGAAATAACCCTAATGTCCATCAGTTGGCAAATAAATAAAACAAAATGCAGTATCTCCACTCAATAGAATACCATTCAACAGTAAAAAGGAATGGAAATACAGATGCACACTAAAGCATGATGGCTTTCAAATATGTTTTGCTCAGTGGAAAATGCAAGACATAAAAGAACATATGTCTTAGGATCTTTTTATATAAAATGTCCGGAAAAGAAAAATCTATGAAGACAGAAATAAGCATTGTCTAGGGCTGGAGATAGAAATGGGGAGTGATTACAAGCTTATTTTCATTGTTCTTAATACCTATGATGCTCACTCAGAAAGAGCCTTAAAATTAATGGAAGAAGAAAGTCTGCAAAATTGCACAACACCTTCTTGCAAAAGCATTTCATTTTAGGTTGATGGAAATGTTCTAAAATTAGATGTGGTGAAGGTTGTAAAACTCTGTAAATATACTAAAATCCATTGAACTATATAGTTAAACCAGGTGAAGAATAGATTTGCAGTATATAAATTACCTCCATAAAGTTGTTTTTTAAAAATTAAAGAAGCTCAGTTTTTTAAAAGATTTATTTATGCATACAAGAGCTGGGGTGTAGGCCAGAGGTACAGGGTGTAAGAGGAATCACCAGAGACAGCGTGGGGAGCAGATGGGGACTGACTGAAATACACTGCAGAGGGGAACAGGGAGCAAGACAGGAAAGGTCTGCTCTGCCATGTGGGTTGGCTCCCTCAAACTCTTGCTGCAGTGGCTGCAGATAGCTTCATAGTGCTGAGACTTAACCGCGTGCACAGCCACAGAGACCCAAAGAAGCTGTTTTGAGGAAAACACAAAAATAGAACAGGGGACATTCTCTGCTGGAGAAGAGTAGGTGAGGAAAGTTCTCATTTCAGAGGGCTGCTTTTCTACAAAAGACATTCAAAATGGAACTAATCTGCCATGCTCTGAGTTTTAGCTTCTTTTTTTTTTTTTTAAAGATTTATTTATTTATACATACAAGCTGGGGTACAGGCCAGAGGTGTGGGGTGGCGAGAGGGTTCACCAGAGACAGAGTGGGGAGCAGAACAGGCAGATCAGAAATACACTGCTGAGGGGAGCAGCGGGTGAGGCAGGAGAGATCTGCCGCACCATGTGGGATTCTCCCCGGCCGGGCGTCGAACTCGCATCGACAGCTCCACAGCGCAGCGCTCAACCGCTGCGCCACCAGGGAGGCCCTGAGTTTTAGCTTCTTTATCTGCTAATATCTATAGCCATGGTCCATCAGAGTAGCATTTTCCATTACCAGTACTATTTTATGGTGCCCTTGATGTTAAGACCTTTAATTCTCAAAACACTGGAAGGTGTTATTATTCCCAAACCTAGACATAGAGAGAACAGATGAACTGAAAGCCACACAGCTACTGACTGGATGAAGTGAATGATATTTTATTCTAGGTGATGAGTCTAAGGCCTGCAGGTCAGTTTCTTCCAAGTTTTGGGTGCTAAGAGGCTAATTCTAAAAGCCAATTAAAGTGAAGAAGACCAGCTATTCTCCCACCACGTGGCACCAGCATCACCTAACCTTGAGTATTTCTATAGCCCACTGAGCTTTTAATTCTGAGTCTCACAACCAGAGTTTACCCCTCCCTCCACTAACCCACAATTATTTAAAACTTACTGCAAAAAATTTCAAGCGTACAAAAAAGTAGAAGTCACATGATAAATTTCAATGTATCTAATTTCTGTGTTTACTAATTATATCCTGACCAATCTTACCCTTTCTCAGAAGTTAATTTTAATACCATTATCATATTGTTAACACTATGGAGTAAAGTCAAAGCTTAATTTAATTTTAAAAAGACATTTATTAAGCAGGTTACTGAGAGCCAAATTGGGGACCTGAACTTGAGAGACCAGCATCAGATTTCTCTGAGCAACTGGCCCCTGTTCTCAGAACTTTGGGTCTGAGTTCATATAGGTAAGTTACCTGCACAGGAAAATAGGCATTTTTTTTTTCTTAACAACAGAAAAAAGAGATTTAGTTAATTTCTAACATTTTAATTAACTAAAGAAGGCTGTTTTCTAATAGACTAGTTAATTAATAAAGGGAACACACTGTTCATAACTACAAAGCAATCCCTTGATCTTACTGATTCAATTTAAGCAGAACTGTCTCTCTGGGAAGATGTAAGTACCAAAGGTTATTTGAATCCATTATTCTAAAAGCACCCTGATAGATGTGAGGGTGTAGTCAGGGCGGCTGACTCATGTCCCTTCTCTCTGGAACTCACAATCATAACAGAAGCCCATGCTGTGGACTTTTCATGTATATTTTGTTTCTTGCCACAGGAGTCTTCACAGTAAATAAGGACAATTACATTGTTCTCCTGACTCCATCCTCGGAGGTGGCCCTGACAAGGCAGAGGCGGATTATTTCCCAGCATCATAAGAAGTAGAATTTTCACTTCTTTAGTTCCCACTACCTAACAAAATTTAAAAATAATTTCCTAATATTATCAAATATCCAGTCTACCCTTAGATTTTCTTGATCCATAGAGTAAATCTATAATTGTTCAAACCAGGATTTAAATAAAGTCTGAATGGTTGATATGTTCTTTAAGTCAAGTTTAGCCTATAGCTTCCCCCTCACTTGCTTTCTTTTGTGAAGAAACTAGGTTATAGAGATCATCACTTTCCATTTCTGAATAAATCAATGTATTATCAATGTTCTTCCTTCCCTCTGTCTTCCTTCTAAATTGCTCATTGAAATTAGAGATTCAATCAGAATCAGAGCTGGCATTTTGTCAGGAATATTTCATAGGTCATGTGTACTTTTATCAGAAGACATGAAGATTGTCTTCCTTTTTCTACTGCTAATAGCCATTGGTGATCATTACGTATATCTGTTATTTATCTGAGACTGCAAAAATGATAGTATTCTAATTTACAATATCTCTTTTCATTTATTAACTCAAATGCTTTGCTATAAGTCATTAATCAGTAACTATTTGACTACTTTCATGCATGGTTACAAAAGGAAAATGAGAATAAATTCTTGACTGTTTTCTCCAATCTACCTGTTTTCAAAATAATTATTTGGTTAGCCCCCAATGACGATCAATAAGATTTTCATTTATAGTATCATTATGAACTCACAGATCTAAACGTATTTGATTTGTACTGTAAATTTCTATGATTCTTGATAATGGTCAAGTTATCTTAAATTTAACAAATGGAACTTCTACAAGTTGCTTCCTGAGTCCTTTTCATGAAACCCTAGAGGTCTTCAATAGTTTTCTTTTTTTCTGTATGGCAAAATGCACTTTAATTTCAAATTTTTACTGAAATATAAGTGACTTATAATATTGTCTAAACCTAAGGTATACAGTGTATTGATTTGATACAATGCTATAATGCTGTATGATTACAACTGTAACTTTAGCTAACACAACCATCATGTCATATACTTCCTTCTTTTTGCAATGAGAACATTTAAGATCTAAAAAAGGTAAGAGGGCCTCCCTGGTAGCCTAGGGGTTAAGTCTCAGCACTATCATCTCGATGGCCTGAGTCCAATCCCTGGCCAGGGAGCTGACCCACATGGCACAGCAGATCTCTCCTGTCTCACCCGCTGCTCCCCTCAGCAGTGTATTTCAGTCAATCTGCCTGCTCTGCTCTCTACTCTGTCACTTGTGAATCCTCTCACCCCCCACACCTCTGGCTATACCCTAGTTCTTCTATGCAAAAATAAATAAAATCTTTAAAAAAAGAAACTTATAAACAAGACAAGAAATGACATGTGTTGGTGAGGGTGTGGAGTAAAGGGAACACTTCTATGCTGCTGGTGAGAATGTAAATTGGTTCAGGCACTACATGGAGGTTTCTCAAAAAATTAAAAAATACATGGACTAAAAGATCAGGCAAGCCCATTTCTGGATATATAAACAAAAGTAATGAAAAGATATCTGCATTTCCATATTTCTTGTAGCATTAGTTTACAAAAGCTAAGATAGGGAAACAAGTGTCTGTCAAGGGATGAATGGATAAAGATGATGTGAGATGTGTGTGTGTGTGTGTATCATTTATTCATGAGAAAGGAGGAAATCCTGCCATTTGTTACAAAATATATGGAACTTGAAGGCATTATGCTAAGTAAAATAAGGTAGGCAAAGACAAATATTGCATGACAAATATTTGTAAGAAGAAATTATATCACATCAACTTACATATAGAATCAAATATATATACATACATATGTACACACACACACACACACACACACACACACACACACACACACACGTAAGAGATGAAAATGGTTTCCGGGGCTGAGATATGGGAGAAATGGGGGAAAGTTAGTAAAGGATACAAATGTGCACCTGAAGATGAGTAGGTTCTGAGAATCTTATGATGGCTTTGTGATATCGTCAACAATATTATTGAAATTGCTAAGATATTACTAAGATATTAAATGCAGTTTAATAATTCAAAAACATTTACAAGATTATGCTCATTTTTCAAAAATTGAGGAACTAAAAATAAGTAGGAAAAAATATTTTAATGATCCTTATTCCACCTTTCAGAAATTAATCAAAATAGTTGCTTTATTTCATTTTATTCTTTTTGTATGTGTGGATATATTTTACACACATTAAAAATTATATTTTACTATCACGTACTAATGGTTTATTTATGGTACTAGAAAGCTGGAACAACCTAATGGTATAATAATAGGATATCTGATTTTAAAAATACAGTGCATAAGAAATTATAATGCAGTTATTAGAAATAGTATTTTAGCAAATAAGGTGATCTATGAATTACTAATGAAAATTTAGTAAAGTGAACAATTCTTGATACACATTTAAAAATTATACTCTAGGAAAGTACTAATTATTACATCAGTGATATATGAGTGTCTATCTCCATAAAAACTTACTAGGACAAGATATTCTTAATTTTTAGTTTCAGTGTGAGTTTTCCATATTTTTAAATTATTATTTGACCTTTCAGGTCTCCCTATGGAGGCAAGTCCTACGATCAGAGTAGGTCTTCTATTCCAAGCAATCATGTCCCTCCCTCCTTGACAGACCCAAGTCACATTCTGTCATCTCTCAAAACCAAGTCTCGTTATGACATTGTTCCTCTTACCCCGCTGGCTTAAGTTCCAGTGTTGTTTCCACCATGCTGTGTAACCTTACTTACAATCATGCCTTAACCTCACTTAATACTTAAACAACAAAGCACTACCGTGCCCTAGATTTTTAAATACACCCTCCCAACAGTCTTAGAAAAACACTTCGCTGCTTCATTTTGGCTCACTTTTTATGTTGGATGAAATGGGGTGGGAGAGGGGAGCAAACCTGAGTCACTGCAAATACAAACATTAGCCAACGTTCCAAAGAGCTATGACTGTGTGATATGGTTCTAGGTTCTCTGGTAAGAAATGGTGAATAAACAGTTCCTTACAGCAAAGTGATTGCAGTATGATGTGACGGATATGAAACTTGAATATGTGGGCCTCTAAACTGAGTTCTCAAGCTGTTCCCACAACAGAACAAATTATTTTAAAAGGTGAATTGTAGTCTCTACTCCTTTCCCACCATCTCCAGTGTTCACAAAATCAACTTGAAGTCTAAGTCGTCAATGCTGGATTATGTACAGGCTGACATGAGAGTATTTATGGTTTCCAACACCCCCACCACCACAATATGTGATAGATCAAAGGGGAAATATAACTAAATTCCACTGGAGGATGAAAGAGTGTCATCCAAGATTTAAGAGGCTTATTTCCATGGTGGATATTATAAAGGCGAGATTGAAGTATCATTTTCTCCTCCCTGATCTGTAGGTTCAAGATGAAACTTGGCCTGGTTTGAGAAGACAAATCATCACATTCCTCTCATCTCTCCACAGCTAAATTAGCCTGTTTGACTTATCCAAACATCAGCTGTTTTTCATATGATGCTTCCTGGCACAAGGGAATCAAATCTCTGACAGGAGAGTGATTAAGAACACTACTGCTGGAGTCAGATTGGTTCATGTTCAGTCTTATTAGCTAGATGGTTCTGGGCCAAATGCACAGTATGCTTCTATTTCATCATCTATACAATGGGGATAACATATTTCATTTCATAAGATATAAAATAATGTTGTGGGGGATTTAAAAAGATAGTGTTAATCAAAAAGTATAAGCCTGATCTGTAGTTACTGAAGAGAAGAGTCAAAGCTATAAAGGACTTCAGGCTTGGTTTAGAAGGTTATTTTAGCATTTTATTTTATGGGTAGGAAACAGTTTCATCATGTAACTCTCTCATAGATTATGAATGATTTATCTATGCCAGACCTGTAGTAAAATTTTCAGTATGGCTAATGCTTGACTCTATGACAATAGGAGTTTCTGAGCCCACAGATGTAACACCAAGAAGCGACAAAAGGAAAAGTAAATTGGACTCTATCAAAATGATAATTATTTTGTGCTCCAATAAATGCATAAAAGCTTTTTCAGAAGTAAAAAGATAAACCACGGAATTGGAGAAAATACTTGTAAATCATATCTGCTAAGGACCTGGTAGTTAGATTACATATGGAACTCTTAACAGTGCAACAGTAAAAGACAATCTAAAAATGGGAAAATATCTGAATGAACATTTCTAAAATAAATATACATATACACACAATGTTTTATATATATGCATACGTATATGCATATGTGTGTACATATACATGTATGTGTATGTATACATATATATGTTGAAAACAAGCACATATATATGTATATACATATATATATAAGTTGAAAATAAGCACATAATATTATTTATCATTATGTGCAGGGAAATGGAAATAAAACTCACAATGAGATGCCAGTTCACGCCCATGGTTACAAAAAAAAATAAAAAGCAGTACAAGTATTGGTAAGCATGTAGAGAAATGTGAATGAATATACCATGGTGGTGTTGGTGCTGGTGTTGGTAGTTGGTGTTGCAATGGTGTAGTCACCTCGGGAAATAGTCCAGCAGTTCCTCGAAAGATTAAATGCAGAGTTACTATGTAATCTGTCAACTCCACCCCTAGGTATTTATTGAACATAAATGAAAACATATGTCCACAAAAAACTTGCACCCCAATGTTTGTAGCAGCTTTAGGCACAATAACCAAAAGTTAGAAACAACCTAATCTTTGTAAACTGATAAAAGCATAAATAAAACAGGTATATCTATATAATAGGCTAATTAATAGCAGAAAGGAACAACTTACTAGTACATTCTAGAACATGGATAAACCCTGAAATCAGTAACAATGTTTCAATCTTGTTTCATCCTAACATCGATGAGAAAAAAATCCCAGTCAATATTGAATTAAATATTACTCAGGACCTCCTGTCATCATTAGCTGTTTCACTGAAAGTTGCAGTTTTCAAGAACCTGTGACATTGTGAGGACTTACTGTATTCAAAGTGAACAATCACATAAATAATGTATGTTTCATTTATATGAAATGTCAAAATAGGTAAATCTATAAAGACAGAAAGTAGATTCATGGTTGCCTAGAGTTTAGGAAAGGGTGGAAATTAGAAGTGATGATAATGGATAAGGGGTTGCTTTGGGAGTGGGGGGATGAAAATATTCTAAAATTAATTATAGTAATGATTGTACAACTCAATGAATATGGAAGCCATTGAACTATATGGTATGTGAATTATATTTGAATAAAGTTATGGGGGGAAAAGGAATTCTTTGACTTATGAACCTCCAGCATAAGACAATGGGCCATTTTCACTCACATTATATTCTAACATTTGTTTCAGACATCTGAAGAAACAAATGATATTTCACTGTGAGGAAATCTATTCCTTCCAGAAATTATTCACCTAATACACAAACGATATTCATAATTGTCTTATTTTTCAGATATGACTGGGGCTAAAGAATATGCTGAATCAAGCACTTTGCTACAGAAGATGGAGGAGGCAGCAATAATACACAAGAGTTATTTTATTCCGCAGAAGATTTTTTTTTCCTGTTGCAGGTACTAAATCACAGTAAATGCAGCAGGGTATGAAATTCAACCTATTTTCTGACATGAAAACTCCAAGGTGATGCTTGTCTATGATACATTACAAGAAATTATTAGATACATTTTGTTGAAGAAGGCCACCTTATCCAGGATAAAATGAAAATACTCTCTCTTCTAAGAAAATAGGAAGGTAGTCAGGTAGTCATTGTATTTATTTCAAAACTGACCCAGGAGTAAAAGGGAACCATTTACTTTGGGGTCGATAGTTGGAACTTAGTCATGATTTGAAGTGCCCACAGACTACCTGGTTGGTCACTGAGGGTTGCTAAGGAAGGAAAGACAGACTGTGTTCATGCAAGAGATTGGGGAAGGTAGAGGGAGACGTGTTTTGGTGTGGAGGGATAAGAAAAGTACAGATGGGAAGCTGAGAGAGTTGAGGAGACAGGCAATAGAGAAAAAACCCCAGGAGACCAGAGCTGGAAAAGTGATCAAGAAGAAATTCTATGGTGGTGGGTGCTCAACACAGGACCCATTGTAGCACTCAGTATTATTTAGTGTCCTTGATGGTCAACCAGATGGGGCTGCTCCTATTGTCCACATTGGGATCTTATTTTTACTTGGCTGGTGCACTGCTTCTGAAGAGTAAATGAGCAGAAGTACCATTAGGAAAAAGTACAAGGTGATGTCTTTGTAGATAGCAGGGCAATATTGTTCACAGTATGTGCAAAGTATGACATTTTTAGTAAAACTTTATTTTTATTGTGATATAATTATATTGATTGAAGGAAGAGACACAGAGCTGTTTGGGAAACCTGATCAACCAGAATGTTGCAATCAGAAGTTTTTTGATTCTAATACTTTGGAATCCCCATCCCTTAGCTACTCACATGATTACACCCTTCTGACTTGGTGTCTGATCTCAGCAACACCTCCACAGATAACCCAACTGCAGAGAATACCAAAGGTGAAATTCTATAGTTTCACTAATAATAAAGCCATATATTATAGTGGCAATTTGCCAGGGACCCTTAGGGTAGACTAAGCAGAGATATTTTAACAGTCTTGGGTAATTATTGAGCACAGACATTTTGCCATGATAGGAAATGGAAGAGGCTAGATCTCAGGTATAATCCAGACAGTGAGAGAACTGACCCTTCTTTTTTAATGGCACCTCCCAGCAATTTGGGCAGTATCACAGGATGCATTAGATGACCAAATCAACTTTGTGGAAAAATCCAAAGTTGTAAGGTTGAATAAAGTTAAAAATGCACAATAAACTGACATTAAAGAATACCCCAGAAGAAAAACATACGTCTACATTTTTTCCACTCACTAATTCCATTTAATACACCTAATGACCAAGGTAGTGGTTTGATGCTATGAGTTAAAAGGAACTGCTTTGAGAAGACATAAAGGAGCTATCTTGAGACCTTAAATGAGATTCAAAAGCAACCTATGTAGAATTACACATATAGCTTTTACCATTAAATAAAATAATGTGAATAGTTAATTTTTTAAAATTTCTTAGCCTAGTGGGAAGTGAGCTTATATTTAGCTGCCATTGCCTCTCTGGAATGTGATATGGAATGCAACATGAGTGCTGTAGCTCTCTTAGCTCCTATTCATCAGTGAGCTCCCCTGGGCAAATTTCTCATTACTTTTACCAGTATGACTGGGTACTTCTTCTGATGCCATGTCCTATTTCTGTCTATGGCTAAGCACTTAATTCAATGTGTCCACCTGGACTTCTATTATTGAACAGGGGCAAACTCAGCTTAATTTTCAAATCAAACGAGCTTTCTATTCCTTTAATGTCATGATCACCAATGATCTTCATGTTTGGAAATCCAATGGGCAGCTCCTGGTCCTTAAAATAGTTTCCCCTTGAGATCCAAGATCCCAAATTTTTCTCATATGTCTCTGGTTCTCAGAATTCTTTATTGATTCTTTTTCATAGATTGGACATCTGAATTTTGGAGTATTTTAGGTATTACCAGTTAAGACTCTCTTCTAACTGCATTTATTCCCTTCCTATCTCATTTAATTTCATGCTGTTTAAGTGCCATTTAAATATATTCACAATTGTATTACTCCAGTGCCGATCTATTTCCTGAATTCCAGATTCAGTTATACTACTGCCTGTTCAAGTACATCTTCACTTGGATGGCATTTATATACAAAAGCCAACTAAGTCAATAATCCCTGAGTGAAAGACAGGCAACTGCAGTATACACCAAGAGCAGGGAGTATTAAAAACATTCTCTGAAGATAGATAGATAGATAGATGCGAATTATAGATACATTAAATTTCAGATGCCATCCATATGAAGATGTTGAGTAGGCAGCATATACTAAGAATGGAAGATTACACATTTATATATAGAGAAAGTTTTCTAGCTAGCTAGCTAGCTATTTACCTATCTAATCTATCTATCTTTAAGTGTGTGATCTTCAACTCTTAAAATTTTCCTCCTTACAGACCCATAACAGTAAAAGGTAACCCACACTCAGTAGCTCACAGCAAAACACTTCTCTCATTTTCTCTTACACACCAAATCCAACCAAGCAAAATATCTTAACACTTTGTGTGCCGGTGCCCTTTAAAATTTACCAGCTCTTGGGGCCGGCCATTTTCTGTGCCACCGCATGAATGGTATAAGCATTCAATAAAACACACACAGCTCCTAAACTACTGGATATTAAAAAAAAAAGCTGTAATATCTCTCATAAAACACCTTACACTTTCACCAAAACAATGTGTAAAGCTTCTAGACTGAGTACGATCAAAGAAATAGCTCTTAATAGTTCCAAATAAATCCACCGTGGCATGAAAAACCAGAGAATAGATGAACACATATTAATACGTAAGCGGCCAACTGATACTGGTGACAAAAACACGTACTAATACGTGAGCGGACCACAAAGTGTTAATGGACTGCTGCTTAAATTATAACCCTAAACCTATCACTTTTTACAACATCCACCACCACCGTGAGAAATAAGCAACTAACCTGCTTACCTATATTAACTTAATACATCTCCCTATTTTTGGTTTTGTCCCTCTATATTCTATTCTTAGCACAACATCTAGAGTGATACCTTCCAAAGTAAATTGAATTATTCAGAATATGCTAGCGGTCTTTTATCTCACTCAGACTAAAAGTCAAAGTTCTCATAATGGCTTAGAAGGCTTTAAATAATGTACCCCCTTCCCAACACACATCTTTGACTTCATCCTCTGTGATTCTCTCTGGCTCATTCCATTCTAGCACAATGGCCTTTCATCCTCTTCATTGAACACAACAATCAAGCCCTACTCAAACTTGCTCATTCTTCTGTCCAGGTGATCTTCCTGAAATCCTTACTTCCTTCATTCTTTGGTTAAAAATGTCACTTCTGTGAGATCTTCTCTGACCAACCTATTTTAAATTGCAACACTCTCCCAGGATTTCCTATAACCCTTCCAAGCTTTGGTTTTCACTTTTTTTCCTAACACTTATCACTATCTGACATACCATGTATTCTATCCGTTTTGAAATACTGTCTATTTCCTCCCAAGTATGCAAATTCTCTAAAGTAAAAAAAAAAGTTTTATCAAGACTTTTTAATTCAAGACTGTGCCCCAATGCTCCAGTTCCTAAAACAATGTGTGTCAGATCTGGAATAGGCATCCCATAAATATTTTTTGAATGAATAATAAGGTTCTTCTACACATAGCTGCCTCATATTCAAAAGCATGAAATATTTATATAATGACTGAGAATCAAACAACCATGGCATGTTTGAAGGGCAAAACCATCCAATGCAATGCCTCTCTCTCTACAGACAGGAAGGCTAAGCATAGTCTGAGGCAGACTCACCACTAAACCTTCAACTGTCCTACTTTCACCAGGATCTTCCTTCAGCTTCTGTGTCTCCTGAGGCATGTGTGTATGTCCTTAAAAAAGTTCCCAGCTTCTGCAGAATATCATACTTTCAAGAGAAGTCACCAGAACTACATGAGTTTCAATCTGTCTTCACTGGCTCTAGGTCATACCTGTAGATTCCAGCTTGTTCTTGCCCCCCACCCCCATATTCATTTTCCCTTTCCAACTGCCTATTCTGTAAATTTGAAAGATTAGGATCAGACACAAAAACACAGCTCCACTAACTGCCACAAATACATAAGATCAAATCCCTGTAACAGTGAGAGAGAGAGAGAGAGAGAGAGAGAGAGAGAGAGAGGGCGGGAGAGAGAGAGAGAGCTGACCTTTGAACAGGTGTTTGAACTACATGAGTTCACTTACATGTGGACCTTTTTTCCATCTGGGGATCCTGTATTCATGGACTCAACCAACTCCAATGCCAGTTGGTTGAATATATAGGACAGTTATTCAGATTTTCCATTACATAGGGGTTAGTGATAAACACCCTCCTTGTTCAAGGGCCGACTGTATATATGATTTATTATGAGGAACCGGTAAACACAGAGACTGAATTGTCCCAAAGTCTATAGGGAAAGATGGTAAAATACAAGTCCTAAAGCCTAAGAACTATGAAGCCAATGGTGTAAATCTCAATCTGAGTCATAAGGCAAAAGACCAATGTCACAGATCAGACAGTAAATAGAGAGAGCCTTCCTCTATTCAAAGGAGGGACTTTTTGTTCTATTCAGTTTTTTTTACTGATAGGATGATACCCACCCACAGTAGGAAGGTCAATTTACTTTACTCAGTCTACCCATAATTCAATTGTTAATCGCATCCAGAAACACTCTCATGGGCATGCAGAGAGTAATGTTTAACCGAAAATCTGCACACCCCATGCCATGGTCAAGTGGACTAATAAAATTAACCATCATACATACACACATACATAGAGACAGACATACACACATGTTATATATATGTGTGTGTTTGTATATAATATATATATAAATATATATATATTTTTAAGCTATTACATATTGGGAGATAAATCAGATTTTTATGGTCTTGTATGATCTCAGACTTTTTAATTGGCTTTCTGGAAAAAAGATACATTAGACTCAGAAGAGGGTTGTGATTTCTGTGCCTCATTGTTGATAAAAATGTGTTTGAATTAGCAAACCAGAACCATCATTAAGAAATATATCCCTGTGTGTATAAGTTTTATATATATATAATCTATATAATCACATATATCATATATAATAAATATGTTATATGTTATATATGATATGTTATATGTTGCATAACAAAAATGTTATATATGATATCTTATCGCATATAACATATATCATATATGTCATATATAACATATATGTGCTATATATTGTATATTATAACACACACACACACACACACACATATAAAGCACATATACACACAGGGATATATTTCTAATGATGGTTCTGGTTTGCTAGTTCAAACACATTTTTATCAACAATGAGGCACAGAAATCACAACCCTCTTCTGAGTCTAATATATCTTTTTCCAGAAAGCCAATTAAAAAGCCTGAGGTCATACAAGACCATAAAAATCTGATTTATCTCCCAATATGTAATAGCTTAAAATATATCCATACATATCAAATGATAATGAAACTGAGGTATCATTAAGATTATATGATGATAATATTTCATCAGAGGAACAAGAAATGCTTAAATACTACTTAGAGCCACAACCACCTTTTCAAAGAAAGACAAAGTTATATTTAATGGATTATATACCTGCACAACTCTATTAGGATAACGCATAGGGGCTTGTGTCATGCACAGGGAGGAGGAGTGGAATAGATATTTCAATCTCATATTCCCTGGTGGAAATTCAACAAGCTATGCACAAAATTTAAAATTTAACAAATGCCAATATAAGCAAATTAATCATAAGTAAATATTAAAAGGAATAGCTACAATACTAGAAAGCAGTTGCTTCCAGGGAAAGAAAACTTGTGATGATGAAGGATACAGGAATTCAGAATTTTTAAATATATGGATAAAAACTAAGACTCTGTTACAAACATTTGGATAGTTAGTGGTAGAAGTAGGATTTGAGTCCACAGTGGCCTAAATAAAAAACTACAATTTTTTCTCATATTTTCTGTATTATCCACCAAAGAAATCTGAAGGTCATCCCATTAGGAACCAAAGAAATGGATACTGAGTATTTTCAGTTATTCTTAACCTACCTGATTATTGATTCTCTTTCAATGTCCTCTCTTTTTTTCTAAATTGACTATCTCAATTTTGGGCTTTGGGCTAAGTTCCAAATAATATATTACCCTGAAAGTCACTGTATTATGAGCAGATCCGATAAGAATTCCTAGGGACATATTTGGTAAACTCCGTCACAAAAGAAAATATAGCCTTGTATTCCCATTGGAAATTGAAAAATAAATACATTTACCCTGAAGCAAATTTATTGGATGACAACCTGTGAATATATTTATAATTATTTCCTTCCCCATTCATGTGTGCCCATACACCTCTGAAACTAATTATTACAGGAGCCCCTTGATAGCACTTTACTTTCCCATGTAGTGAATAATCATTATCAGCGATAAATAATGATAAAGAGGCAACATGTGCCCGTTTTACATTAGGTAATAGAGCTAGGTGGTTTGTATTAATGTAAAGAAATAAGGAAGCAAACACTTGCCCTAATAATCAAGGGAATTTGTGTGTTTAAGTAAAGATCTCTTCTCTTAATTTGACAAAATCAGTAATCATTCTACATCTTTATGGCACCATTTGAGAGCACTGTATGGTTTGATTTGGGAAAGGTTATATACAGCCAGACATATATTTATAAAATGTTTTTTCAAGTATACTTTTCAAAGTAGACCGAAGATACATCGCAATAAAAGCTATTAGTATATTTATGAAATTGTACCTCTTCTGTTATAATCTGAAGGGCAAGGTGTAGAGACCATGTAATGACTTTTAGTCTGCCCAGCAGGTCTTTGTATTTCTATCACCCACCAGCTCCAGGAGGCAAAACAAAACCAATCACTTTGATCACAGTTGTTGGTTGAGGTTGGACTGTTACCTCCCTCCCTATGATATTTGCTGGTAATGTGAGGAAAACAAGCCTCTCCAAAGGCGGGGCTGGGGGGGAGTGGTCAAAACATGGGTAGGAAGAGCACAAGGGACTATAGGAATGGATCACAGGTGCTATGGTGATGGAACAATTACGGGGACTACACCTGAGGGGAGAAACCAAACACTGTACAAAAATGAACAATGATGTAAGAGAATAAATAGATTTCATTATAAAAAATAAAATGATGGTATTGAAGAAATAGAAGCTTGGTGCTGTCACTAGTCCCTTTTGCTACCATTTGACAAGTGCTTATCTGTGTTTCAAGCCAATGAAGAAAAAGCATAAGTGTTAAGAGAATGAATGCTGACATCATTTAAACTTTGAACTCATCCACACCTAAGTCTGATTAGGTTTCTGGAGCTAACAACAAAACTATGCCTGGGACCCCCTGGTGGCACAATGGGTTAAGTCTCAGCCTCTGAAGCTGTCCGCAGCCACTCTACAGCATGAGTTCACTCCCCGGCCAGGGAGATTCACACATTGCACGGCAGACCTCTCCTGCCTTGCCCACTGCTCCCCTCAGCAGTGTATTTCAGTAGATTCACTTGTTCTGCTCTCCACTCTGTCTCTGGTGAATCCTCTCAATCCTAGCATCCTTGGCCTACACCCCAGTTCTTGTCTGCATAAATAAATAAATCTTTAAAAAAAAAAAACTACGCCTGACAAATATGCAAGTTAAATCCATGGGACTTGAATTAACCAGTGCATTGTCAACATGGATGGATGGGTAACAGGGTAATCCCCAGGGAAAGGGGAGGGCCCAGGTTCCCTGCCCCACCCTAAGGAAAGGGAGGAGATGGACAACGAAGATAAGAGAGAGCAGTCTGGGAGAAGGAAGAAGGAGCGATTAAGGAAGATCTGGCAGAGGCACAAGGAGACATGTGAAGAAGGCGTGTTTGTTTTTCAGCCTTCAACTTGTACCAGAGACTTGGGGGATGTGGAAGGAGACCCTTGAATGACACAGAGATGTGGGTGAGAGACCCATGGAAGGTTGACAATGGCAGCCTTTACCTTGACTTGATTTTGCTCCTTTCATCACAGACTTGTCTGGCCCCTTTGGCTTCTTTCCTATTGGTCCCCACCAGAAGGTACCTTAGACTTTTGGCAAGATTTCGGGACTCAGTGGCCCTACTTTGGGCCAATCCTGTTAGGCTGGGTATTTACCCACAAGGTGATGGTTAATTTGGGGCGCTTGATTTGGAAACTATATTTTTTCTCTTTTTCTTCTTTTTATTGCACACTAATTATATTAAAGTTCTTTTCCATTGAAGTTCTTAGGCACTAGAGTATGTTTTGTTTTGATACTGCTGATGGCAGAACCCATTTAGAGTGGGCAGGTTTGGTGGGGACAGGGTACCCTTCAGCCTGCCCACTAACAGATGCATAGCATCAGAAATTTCAAACCAGTGGGCATGTAAACAGGTTTGAAGAAGACAGAAAAGGAAACCTTGACTCTGAAACCAACTTATACTAACAAGATGTTTTCTGAAAATGGTCTTGTTAGGGGTTAGACTTAATGTCAAAGGGCAGACAGAACAGAAGAAGAGTTCTACCTGGTTGGTAGGACGTATCAGGTAGACGAGAGACAGGTATGTCCCAGAAACACATCTGTCCTGCTTACTTGGTCCATAATCACATGCCACTTGGTGACACTGCTTGTATCAAGTCTTGTACAGTTGTGCTGCCTTACAGGTGAATTTGCCGTGAACCTCCTAGGACATTTTAAGCTTCTAAAGAAAGTTCTGATTATGTGTGATGCTTCTTACAGAGTCTGACAGAGTCGAGCACAGAACTTCATCTATAGTAAATTCTCTCTATATATTTGCTGACTGAATGGAGGAATAAAAAAAATAAATGAAACAACAAATACCATATAATTATTTAAGAAAGAGCATAGTATAAATAACTTTCTTATATCCAACTGGCTATCTTTTTTTTTTTAAAGATTTATTTATTTAAGCTGGGGTACAGGCCAGAGGCATGGAGTGGCGAGAAGGCCCACCAGAGAGAGTGGGGAGCAGAACAGGCAGATCAGAAATACACTGCTGAGGGGAGCAGCGGGAGAGGCAGGAGGTCTGCCACACCATGTGGGAATCTCCCCAGCTGGGCGTCGAACTTGCATCACCGCTGCCAACAGCTCCACAGCGCAGCGCTCAACCGCTGCGCCACCAGGGAGGCCCTCAACTGGCTATCTTTTTGCTTGAGTCTGTTTTACCCCCTCCTTGTTCTTTTTAGAAAAATCAAATCTCTCAAAGTTTTTAAGTCTCCAAAGTAAAGTCTGTGTGTGTGTGTGTGTGTGTGTGTGTGTGTGTGTGTGTGTGAAGTTTGGTTTTTTTCTATAAAGTTCATTGTCATTAAGCACCAGCTTCTAGAAGAGAAAATACTTAAACAAGCAAGATTATTTGGGATAATTAAAAGCATTACAGCAATACAAAGAAACAGTCTACACTAGAGCTGATGAAGTTGGAAACTTGAGCTGGTTAGTCTAAAATTCTGACTGAAAATCTCTTCCAAAAATATTTTCCGAATAAAGGAATCTCAGTTTCAAATATAGGCCTAGGGATTATATTTGGATGTCTCTCTCTCTTTGTTTAGGACAGATCCCCCAGCAAACAGGCTTATAGCTAATGATTTACTTGAATGCTGGTGGTACAATCTCATCAGTAATGCTCACAGTTTTTCCCTCAAATCCTTGGAAACTTTATGCTTATAGGAACCAAGATCTCTGAAAATGCCAGGTAATGATCTTTCTTTCAAGAAAAGATGTGTTGAGTAAGTGCAGTTAAATTTTTGAATAACTTATACTATATTCTCTTATCCCTTTAAGATACAGACTATATGTCTGCAACACATATAAAAATGCTTTTGATCTAAAACTTAAAAGTTTCCCTGTGTGAAGAATCACACATACCTGACACGTGTGTTTCTACTAAAAATGAGGGAAATTTCGCCTCAGGGTAATGTAAGTAAGGTAGAATGTGTCATGACTAGAATTCATTGTGGCCCATAGTTTGTGCTCTCAGAAAGGAAAGAGTCAGGAGAACTTCATACACATACACACACCCTCTACAACAATCCTATGTAATCACAGAATTTGGTGCAAGAAGCAAGCAATATTCTACCATCATCCCTGTCACCGTGGGGCCCTCAGTTTGGGGACCCAGTCCTCACACAGTTGGAAAGCATAGTTTTGTTCTGAGAGAAAGAAAGGTGGGTGGGGGGGATAAGAGAGAATGAGAACATTCCTGGATAATGTCTATCTCATTGTGATTTTGAGAAAATCAATAAATATTCAAAATGCGGTCCAGAAAAGGAAGCCAGTTCCTAAAATATCCTGGCTGGAGAAAATATGAATAAAATGGACCAAAACACATTTTTTGATAACTTTAAGTAATGTGGACTCATGAAATTTTGATGCCAGAAAATCCTTGAGATAATTTAGTTCATTGGTTCCCAAATCTGGTTGATCATGCAAATTATCCTAGACTCACTGAATCAGAATTTTTAGGGGCACAAGCCAGAAATGAATATTAATTTTTCTGTCCTCATGAACATCTGAGATCATCCAGGCAGATGAGTAAGTGAAGGGATGAAATGATTTGTTGAAAAATGTACATCCTGACAAAAGCAAAAGCAGCTCTAGAACCAAAGACACAAATTCAGAGACTTTCGCAATTCAAAGTGTATTAGGAAGCCATTCTAGCACAACCATCTTTCTTAAAGTGCTTCTTAGGATATAAAAGATTTCCTGAGGGAATTCAGAATCCAGCCGCCACCTAAGATATTCTCAAGCGCTGTATCTGAGGTAAAGTCCAGAAATTTTCATTTTCAACAAGCCCTTTACTGCAATCGTGAAATTCTGCCATCCAGCTGTTTCAATCCCTCTGATGCCATTTCCTCTCTATTGTTTAAACTCGTCTACTTGGGAGAAGCTTAATACCATTGTAATACCTTTTCTTTATTGTAAATCAAGTAGTCTTTTATATTTTATATTTATCTGGTAAGTCTATTAGTTGGTAATATTTTTTCCCCAAAACCAGTCCCTGTAACTCCCCTGCAGAAGTTACTTCTGCATTCCTGGAGCATACAAAAGATTTGCTTTCAATGTCTTTTGAGCTTTTGTGACAGTTCCAAAACTCCTCTTTCCAAGGGAGACTGGAAATTGCAAACTCCTCTAGATCATCTCTCTCACTCATTCCTCTAACTTTGTGACTTCTCTCACTCTTCCTACTAAAAATTAAAAAAATTAAAATCACTGACTAAGCGCTTTTTGCTGTCTCATGGCTCCCGGCCATGGCCTTATGCAAAGCAGCTGGGTCTGCTGCTGAAACCAGAAGGCCTGGTGCACAGGAACACCGCCAGACCCATTTTCCAACAATTAACTTTTTCAGTCTCCCTCATTCTCTGGGACAAAGTCAAAGGCAGAGTGGCTTCATTCCTCCCCACAGCTTCCCCAGCCTGAGGGGTGAAAAGCAGTTCAAGTGGGCACCCTTGGGAAAGCAAGTCTGAAGTGAGGGGGCTCTCAGGCGCCCCATCCTTCCTGCCTCTTGTCTCCACTCCAGCTTAACTGAGGCATTGCCCCCACTCCCTGTCTCTTCCTGGAGCTGTTTTCTCTGCTCCCTGCCTTCCTCACACTGGCTCACTCCTCCTTGGGGTTTGCTGTTCGTTTAAAACAAAGTGCCATCTTCCATGAGAAAGATGGATGCGGACACACTTCACAGAGACTGCAGGCAGAGAGAGAATGGAGGGCCTATTTAAAGTTGAAAATCACTCAAGGGAATGTGCAAAATGCCCCCAAAGTATGAAGAGGAAACTAGAACTGTGCTTAATTTTTAAAAAGGTTGAAGTTCTCTGAGGCCACAGACTTTGAGTAAAGCAAGAAACAGGGAAATAAAGGAAAAGGAGTTTTGAAGACACAGAGTGGGAAAAAACCCCGAATACAGCAGACTTGGCTGTCCAAATGTGGAGACCTTCCTCAAAAGCTGTTTACCCTTCTGGCTGACAACTTCCCCTTTCGCGTCTTCTGAAAGGTGAAGGTAAGAATGGTGATGGAGATTCAAAGTGTAGGCCCTGAAGTCAGGTGAGCAGGGACTCACATCCCCGCTGTCACTTATGAATCCATTTGACTAATCTACCTGTCGCAGCTAAAACTGGGGTAATAATCCTTGTTTGCATTAGTACAGGCTAGGCAACCAGCAATCTCTCAGGACTGTTATTTCCCACTCGGGCTGTAAGTCCCACACCAGTCAGCAGGGGGCTCTGCCATCCACAATCATGCCCCTCACAGTTTCCAGGAGGAAAGCTCAGTCATGGCTACAGAGGGAGAGCCTGAAAGACCACACAGGGCTTCCCCGCCACCCTCACCTCATACTGGAAGTGAAGTATTTCCCTATTACTCTTGTCATATTCCTGTGAACTAACTGGGTTGTGACCCGGAGACCTCTTCCCACTGTGGGGCTGAAAATACAGTTTTCTTTGTGCCTGGAAAAAAATAGATAATAAGATATTGACAAATCTCAGTAACATTTACCACAGAGAAGCACAGGGCTGTTGTGAGGATTAAGTGACAAAATACCAACACGCAATCAGTGAAGTGCCTGCCTGGCTTGGCATAAAGGAAGTGCCCCAAAATAGCAGCTGTTCTAACTTAAGACCTGGTCATTGACCATTCTTGTCCCCTCACCTTTAGAGTAGTCACACCTTATTATCCCCCTAATGTGCATGAAACAGCTTACCCAGAGTTGGAACACATCTCTGAGAAAACTGCCCTCCAGAAGACTGGAAACAAGAAGACTACAGTCTTCTGCAGTTCAGAGGCATATGGGCCTCGCAAGTCCCTAAATGCACAGGAGTCAGTGAAAGAGGGTCCCTACTTAATGGATAGGAACATGGATAAATGAAAAAGTAGTGATTTGAATTCCAGCTCCTACCCTGTAATAGATTGGAAGTACAGCCTTGAAAAAAGGCATCTCATCTTTCCAGAATTCGGTTTTCTTATCTAAAAAAGGAGAGGTTTGGGCCAGATTATTCAGAGTCCCATAAGTGAAGAATAGCAATGATTATGAATAAAGCTTTTGCAAGAATGGGTTTATATCCACTGAAAATTAAAGTTTTCAATCATCTATCTAATCTGATAGCCCCTAACCTCTGTCTAGTTAAACCCTCTCAGAGTCCTGAATAACAGCCTATGTCCTATCAGGTGGGTAACAGTGAAATAAGAACAACCCCTAGTAGCTCCAGCAGTGGGGAAAATGTATTAGGGTGATAGCGTAGGTGTTACATGTATCAAAAAGTAACTGGGAGCAAAAGTATGAGCAAAAACTAAAATTTTCTGTGAATACACACTACAAAATATATCAGTAATTCTGATGCAGACCATGTAAAGACAAGAATATGGGCACTTTCTCTGGAGAAGCACTAATAGTTTCAAATCAGAACCACATTGAGTATCATTTACAGGTTTTGCACACATTCAGAGGCAATAAAATCTTATGGTTAAGAGTGTGGGTGCTGAGACCAGAATATTTAGCTCTGTCAGTTGTTTGTTCTGTTGACCTTGGGCATAAACACTCAAAGCTTGTGTTTCCTTATAAATAAAATGAAAGATAATAGCATCTACCTTGTGAATGATGAAAATTAAATGGCTTAATTTTACATAAAATACTTTGCACAACACTTGTATATAATAAGTGTTGTTATTTTCAAAAAGACTCAATTAAACACAATTGCTCCCAGGATGTTACAGTGTTAGCAGATCACAGCTGACATTCAGGTAGCACACAGTAGGAAAAACCAGGTGAGCATCTCTGCTGGCAGGATTTTGTCTTAAAGAGGGGTATTTCTGCCCACTTAAATTACCACATCATAGCAACATCTGGAGCTAATCTGTGCACCCTGGGGTGTCTGTGGACACCAGTAACTCTCCCTTTTACAATGAGAAGGGGAAAGCAGAGTTGAAATCAACTGAAAAGGCGTATCAGAAACATCCCGTGGTTCCTGGTGTTACTCAGCCTCAAGAATGGTTACATTCTTCCTGAGTGCATCATTGATGCTAGTAAACTGCACCTGTGCTTATACATGAACTCGGAGAGAGAGAAAAAGGAAATAGAGGCAGGAACATCCATGGAAAAAGAGATCCCTCCTTAGAAGCAGTCACTGAGACCATCGCTCAAAGTTGTAGAAGAGCCACTCAGTAGACCCATGCTCCTCACCAAACTAGGAGTTCTGATATGTAGTATTAGAACTGTCCCATATAGTAGATGCTCAACAAATCAAATACCAGTTGAGCTGAAAGAGTAGAGTATCATAAAATATAAAACAATGAAATGTGTGGCAGGATATCTGATTAATGTCTGATATATTTGCCCTACTACAGAAGAATAGAAAACAAGTAGATATATCATTCACCCCCAGGGAGAAAAGATAAGTCTTTGTAGCATGGAATCCAGATATCTCTACAAGAGATTGAAGAGAATTGTTAAAAACCAAGGCTCACAGAGGTGAAGAACTAAAGTCTCTACACACAGTGGAGGATACAGCCCAAAGGTGTATATGAAAGGAAGAAGCAGTTAAAAGAAACGGTCATAAGGTGAGTGGAGGGAATGAGAATTTGGGGGAGATTTATGAATGCCTAGGAGAAAAGACTTTTGATGAGGTGGCTTGCAGATTTTGGAAATGCTCAACACTGAGAGCCAAGGTATTATTAGTTGTGGCTTTCAAGACTGTAGCTAAAGTACAATGGAACTGAGAAGATGGATCAAGTGAGTGATCGGTGACACCTCGCTTGGGACTGTGTTGGGTTAAATTAAAGAGTAGAGGACCTTAATTTTGGGGTGCTATGTAAATCCTTAGATTTCTTGAGGGTTCCTACCAGGAAAGGAGGATAGAAAAAAAGGAAGCAAATAATCATTTAATTTGAATCAGAAAAATAAAAATGTGTCTTACATCTTGCCAATAGAGTTGTTGGGCAAAATCCATACACATTACATACACATAATAATAAAAGAGGACTACATTAAAACATTAAAGCTCGTATCTCTGTATCAATTTGTTACAAGTAATAGTCAATATTTTTCTGGGAAGTTTTCATTACTTAAAGTTATTTCTAAAAATAAAAGTACAAAATGCCCTCGTCCCTTGCCATGACTTGGAAGATGATTTATCCTGGGGCCGAGGGTCCTGCCCTCCTTTGGAACAAAATCATACTCTGTCTGGTTCTGACCCCTGAGGAACTAGAGAGGCTGTGATGCTCAGTCAGCCATTCTGGCTCTTAAAGAGTCCAAAAATAGATTATTGGATCAAGAAGATGTGGTACATATACACAATGGAATACTATTCAGCATTCAAAGAAGATAAACACATGCAATTTGCAACGACATGGATGGAATTAGAGGGGATCATACTCAGTGAAATAAGCCAGAAAGAAAGAGAAAAATATCGAATGGTTTCACTTATAACAGGACTATAGGGAGGCCGGGTGGGAGAGAGACAATCAGTGGGGGGCTGGGGGGGAGGGAGGCGGAGGAAGGGAAGGAAAAGGGCACAAAATGGAATAGAAAAGAACACAAGGGACCATGGAGATGGATCACGGGTGAATTGGTGGTGGGCTACCCAAGGGGAATACAAAATGTAAAAAGACATAAATAACAATAAAAATATATATTTATAAAAAAAAACAACAAAAAAAAGAGTTTCCACCTTTGAAAACTCTGAACAGGACATTGTTCCAGGACAACAATTTTGGTGGATTTTGAATAATCCAAACAACGATCTCTAAGAAAAGAAAAAACAGCTCTTCCCTCTGCTGGCAACTGAAATTTAAAATGTCTCTTGAGAGTCTATGGGACGCTTTAATACACACCATTTCCAGTGCTCTTCATTTCTGTAGACCCTGATTTCTGTCCGGCAATATTTTTCTTCTGCCCAAAGGGCTTCCTGAAAGAGTGTTCTCTTACAGAACCTCAGAACAATCACCAAAATCAGAATATCACCACTGGTGCACTACTACCATCTAATCCTCAGACCTCATTCAAGCCTGTTGTCCCAATCAAATCCTTTATAGCATAGGATGCAGCTGCACAATCAGGCATTCCAGCATTTTGTCATCAAGGCTCTTTTGTGTCCTTCAGTCTTAAACAGTGTATCAGCCTTTCTTTGTCTTTGACACTTTTGAGGATAACAAGTCAATAGATAGATCAATATTTATATTGGGTAAAAAGCATTGAACAGTGAATTTACCTTATGGAAAAATATTTTAATATGTTTATCTATTTCCTAAACTGAATCGTCTTGATTTGAAATGTCATTATCTTACTTAAATATTTCTCATTCCTAACAAGGTCATTAAAATATGATGAGTTCATTGTAAAGACTTGTGGATGAATGACTGAGATAAAACTCACTTCATACAGAGGCTGAGAAATGGCACAGAATGGTCTATTTTCTAGATCCATCCCCCAAGAAATACTCTGAGCCTACCTGCTTCTTTGCTGACTGACTCTGACAAAAAGAAAGTTCTGAATCTGAGGGAATGGCCATGGGGAAATCAACAATCAGGGACAGTGAGTGCTCCAGAGTACGTAACTATTGACAGGGCTTTTAAGGGATGAGTTGAGTTTTTTAAAACCAATGAGGAGGACAGATGTCTTAAAAATCAGTTTATTCCAACATTATTTTCAATGTCCTACTTTTTCAATTGTAACTCAGTATTACTGACTTATGAATAAGACCGAAATGGCCAGGAACACAGTTGAAAAGGAAGTAAATCCAAACTCTCTGCTACTCTGATTCATTTAATTTGAGGACATCTACAGACCTCCTTCTGGAATATCTGACATATTTCAAAAGGTGGCCTCCTTACAAAGCTTAAAAGTTGCCTCCCACTTACTTTCCTTGAATCCCAATATTTTTCATTTTCTTTAATTCCATGGAAATCTTCCAAGTTGAGATTTCTTTGTAATGATCAGATAGTCTGTAACAATGTTTGAATAGATTTGTTGCCTTAAGAGTAGGTTTGATTTTATTGATTTTGTTATAATGCTTGTAATTGTTCCAGTTTGTTGGAGCTTTTCTCTTTCCTTTCTTTTATATTTCCTAATTGCTTTATCTTTCGCAAAAAAAAAAAAAGATCTGATTTGTGGCTTGTTGATCTTTTCCTTCATTAAGAAAGTACTTTGCAGGATAGGCTTGGTGAAGAAAGGCAAAACTCTATTATCAAAAATTTCATTATGCCCTCTGATAGATGTTTCTCTTTCATAAAAACGTAAGAAAATGTTTTTGTCCTTTACTTCATGAATAATTGTGCTCTTTGGAGGGGAAGAAAAAAATCTGTTCTGTTCAGCACTTCCGTTCCAATGTTGTGTTATTTCTGTTAAGAATAAATCAACTTAACTTGGTTCTTTGATTCTCTTTATCCTTCTTAGTGCTTCTGCATTATAATCTGTGTTTTAACAAATGAAATGAGAAGCAATTCAAGGTCAGAGCAAAAACTGTGGGAAGCATTCCTTCTTCCACATTCATTCCATAAACATTTGTTGAACACAAACAAAATGCCAAGTAGGTTATCAATTGCTGGGAATAAATAGAGAACAAAATCCAAGTTCCTTCATGGCAAAGCACCGTGAAATTGCAGAGGGAAGTCATACCCGTCAAAGTCTTCCAGTGTGGGATGCACACCATCAGGTTAGAACCAAGGGCCCTAGGTTCACCCAAGTGTGAGTTCAAGTCCCAGTTTTGCTATAAGGTGAGTGACCTCAGGCAAGTTTTCTGAACCATTTGCGTCTCAATTCTCTTATCTGCAATATGTGGGCACGAACAGTACATGCCTCAAGATTTTTGTGATTATTAAGTGAAATATTACAGGTAAAGTGCTAGGCAGTGTCTGATACATAAGTGCTTGATAAATTTTAGCTCTAGATATATATTGGTTGTGCCTCATTTACATTACCCTACTAGGCTAAAATCATTGCTTCTCAATATATATTTGTTGACTTAAGACAGTCCAAATATTCTATTCCCGATGCAATCTTTGACGCAACATCAGACATTAAATTGAGGATGTCCAACTTAAGTCTGAGAGTTTAAAAGTCTTTGAGGCTAGTTAGGTGGGGAGATGAGTGCATAACCATAACAGGTGCATGACAGTGCAAATTTCTCACATTCACACCAACATCAAACTATTCCTATTTATATGAAGTCAAAATGAAGAGCAGCAAATAGTCTGCAAATCCACTGATATGCCACAATTCTATTTATTGGTTAAAGAAATATAACGAGGATGAATCAGAACATAGGTGAATCCTATTGCATCTTCCATTACTCAGACCCAACTTCAGTCCCTGCACTGAGAGTAAAATCAGCAGACCTTCAGAGGGCTAACACAAATATATTAAAATGCTAGACCACCAGATCTCCTCCATGATTCAAAGAACTCTAAAGTAATGGTGATTCCAGGAGAAAGGAGAAAAAATAAATATGTACAATGAAGAGTCCACAGAAAAGTAGTGACATTTTAAAAATAATTATTTGAAAAAAGTAAGTCAAGTCTTGGGGGAGAAGAACAGCTAGTTCCAACAATCAGTAGCTAATTATTGAATACCTTTCGCGCATTCGGCATATTCCAAAAGATTATCCAAGAATAACCTTGGACATTCTCTGTGGGAAATAGAAATACCATGTGGGTAATGACCTGAACAAGTATCAAGTATAAGAAATAGAATAAACTGAACTCTGCAAAATAAATAAACTAAATAAAATAATTTAAAAAAAAGTTAATGTTACATAGCATTAAGGCTTCAACAGAAGACAGGAAGCAGTGTCATGGGCAAAGTCTCTATGGAAATCTAGAACAAATTTGCTGAAGGAGCTATGCTTATGGCAGATGCTGTTAAAAGTAGCACATAAAATAATTTAGGTGTTTGACTGGGTTTTATAGAATTCCCCTTTTCTGAAGGTTGCTATTTACCATCACTCTGATAAATGCCTTTTTATAGTTTATTCATTTCTTCTTGGTGTGTATCTCCCTCTTCTAGTATTTATTGCATAAAGGAATGTTTCTCAGACTATTCAGAGATAAATCTCTTCGCTGATGGAGGGTTTTTCCCACTGCCTATTATGTACCTATCTAGCCTTAGCCAACAATTCATCACCAGTTGAAAAAGGAGGCAATGAGGTAAAAGACTGAATTGTTTTTATGACTATGTCTATATTTCTTAAAGAGTAAGAACCTTTATAAAAGAAATTCATCCTGGAACCACATGAACCACCATTCATTTGAAGTAAAGTGAACTTGCCATAAAATATTGAAAACAGAATCAAATTCTATGAGGCCGTCACTCTGTTTTACTACCAGGAGCTATTAAAATACCCTCTCAGTGAGTTTCTGCCTCTTACCACGTGAAATAATGCGTGAGCCTGCAAATAGAAGTCCCCTTGAACACTTCAGATATTGATAAAAATCAACATATGACAACACCACTCTTGTTTAGGGACAGTCCCCTCGACTGAATATGAATTTTTATTAGCCTGAAAGTATAAGGCAAGGTACACTGGCAAGAATATTAGGATAAAAGTGAGAAAACCTCCAGATCAGGCCTCAGGTCCCTTACTAGCAGACTTTGTTATGTTGGACAAGTCATTTAACTTCTCTGTGCCTTTTTTTCCTAATGTATCTAGTTAGAGTTCAGAATAGGTGACTTTCAAGATCCTTTGGTTCTACATTAACTAAGTCTATACTTACCAACCACTACAACATGGAGGTACCAGCCTGCCTTGTCAACACCACATCCACAGTGAGCAGATAATCAGGTATAGTCTGCTCGTGCACTTTACTGAGTATTCCTCAAAAAAAGGAATAGAAATTGAACAACACTTACTTGAAAACATAAAGTTTTACTTGTGACAAAATATGGCTTTACAAAAAGCCTTTTAAATTCAATCAAACATGCAATTAGTAATAGGTTATTCTCCAACTGCTCGATAAAATTAATTACCAGAACTTCGACCGAAATCAACAGAGGTCTCCTTCACATTCACAGTATAAATGCTAACATATAGCCACTATTCTGAGTCTAAAAGTACAGACTTTAATGCAGTCAGCACTGCCAAATCCAAGGTAAACAGATTCAAGTACCAAGTTGATTCTGTGCTAAAAATATCAACAGAGACAGCCCATCAACAGACAAATAACTTCATCCTTGTCTCAGAAAGAAAAGAGAAAGCCAGGAATGGTAAGATAAGTCAAAGCAAGGAAAGAGAATACATCATTTTTCCTACTGTTCTTGCCTACATAATGCTGGCCCTTTCGGTTGTCCGAGAGTTCCATCCACTACAACTAGATGACTTTGTTTAACACTAAACAGAGGAGGATTGTAGTCCACTTTGATGGGCTATTCCTGCAATAACACAGATATGGTCCAAACACAAGCCCCAAGGAGGAGAGACCAGCCTGATAAATATTATAGACTTCTTTGGGGAAGGGGCAGCTTGTGTGCCTGTATGACTGTGGGGAATGTCCTTTATGCATGTGAGGCACCGTAATAAGTTTAAGAATAATGATACCGGGCCTCCCTGGTGGCGCAGCGGTTGAGCGCTGCGCTGTGGAGCTCTGGGCAGTGTGCGATGCTAGTTCAACGCCCGGCCGGGGAGAATCCCACATGGTGCGGCAGACCTCTCCTGCCTCGCCCGCTGCTCCCCTCAGCAGTGTATTTCTGATCTGCCTGTTCTGCTCCCCGCTCTGTCTCTGGTGAACCCTCTTGCCGCCCCACGCCTCTGGCCTGTACCCCAGCTTGTATGTATAAATAAATAAATCTTTAAAAAAAAATAATGATACCATAAAAGCAATATTTCCGGTTACAATGGGATCTGTAAGAAGGCATATGAAAGGACTTTGGATTTTCTGACCCCAAGGCAGAAAAAAAATTATCAATTTAAAAATATTACATTGAAGCATAATATAAAAGCCATACAATAGGTTGATTATAAGTATGCAGCTTAATAAATATTAACATATATAATGTAATGCAATTCACCACCACAGTCAAGTTGGGAACTCTTCCATCACCCCAAAAGTTTCCTTATCTCCCTTCGTAGTTAATTCTCACACTCCATCCCCAGAAAACCAAAGACCCATGATACTATGGTTTTGTCCTTTCTAAAATTTCCTATAAATGGAATCATCATATAGTATTTAATTTTATATCAATTTTTCATGTCACAAAAAGTTTTTGAGATTAATCTATATTGTGCATATTAATATTTTTATCTTTTATTACTACACAAAATTCCATAGGATAGCTATGCCAAGATTTATTCATCCATTCGCAAATTGATGGATATTTGGTTTATTTCCAATTTGGGGCTCTCATGAATAATGATGATATAAGCAATCTTCTAAAAGTCTTTATGTGGACCTATGTTTTCATTTTTCATGGGTAGACATCAAAAGAGAGTGGATGGATCATCTGGTAAATGTGCATTTACCTTTGTAAGAAATCATCAAATTGCCTTCAAAGTGGTCATAATGTTTTCATTCTCATCAGCAATATATGAAAATTCCAATGGTTTCAAATCCTTGACAATACTTAGAAATTCCAGTCTCCTTAATTTCCATGTTTCTAGTGTATGTGTAAAGCTATCTCATTGTGGTTTTAGTTTGTATTTCCCTAATGACCAATGAATCAAAATTTAAACAACTTTTCATATGCTACTTGCTATTTTTAATGTGTGTATGCATGCACAAATACTCAAAGTGTCTATTTAAATCTTTTTTGACTTTTAAAAATGGTATTACATGACACTATTGAGCCATAGGATTTCCTTGTACATACATGATACAATTTTTTTGGTGAGATGTATTTTTTGCAAAGCCTATGAGTTGTTTTTTAATTTTAGTAATAATAGCATTCAATGAGAAAGTTTCAGTTTTAATGAAGTCTGTTTCATCTTTTCTTTTATGGTTTATGTTTCCTGTGTGCAAGCTAAGAAACCTTTAACTAACTCTAGTAACAAAGGGTTTATTTTATTTTCTTCCAGAATTTTATAGTTTTAACTCATGTTAAATCTATGATCCATTTTCAGCCACATGCAAAAAAATGAAGCTAGACTACCACCTCACACCCTGCACAAAAGTCAACTCAAAATGGATAAAAGACCTGGATATAAGACCTGAAACCATAAAATGTATAGAAGAAAATATAGGCAAAATTCTACATGACATACATCTCAGCAAAATCTTGAAAGACACATCCCTCAAAGCGAAGGAAGTGAAAGACAATATAAACAGATGGTATTATACCAAAATAAAAAGCTTCTGTACAGCAAAAGAGACATTAACCAAAACTAACAGACACCCTACCAACTGGGAAAAGATCTTTGCACACAATACATCTGATAAAGGACTGATAACAAAAATTTACAAGGAACTCACAGAACTCAACAAAAACAAAGCCAATAACCCAATCAAAAAATGGGCAGAAGAGCTCAAAAGGCACTTCTCCAAAGAAGAAAA